>VNJS01015948.1:0-35228 GCA_008042575.1 Drosophila watanabei
TTCTGCTTCCGTTCAGCCGGAGTAGAAAACCAGTGGAGAATGAGAATGTTCGAGCTGGTGTGTGCTGCTGCTGCTGGCAAACAGTTTGCGTAAAGTTTGATTATGTGTGTAAGCCGGCCAGTATTTTCCATTTCAAGTTGCCACACTTTGCATGTGGCAAATGCTGACGGCCATGTTCGGTACAACAGCTGGCAATTATTAGGACCGAGTCCGAATTCCATGTCGATCTCAACAGGCCTGGGGAGTCCAGTCGCTGGACTCTCGTATAACATACGTATAAGTTTTGCCCCGAAAATCAATTTGGAAATTAAATGATGGAGCAACTCATAGCGCGTCGCCGTCGGTGCCAGCGCAAAGCTGATGAAGGGTTAGTAAATTCGTAAAAATATGCTGTATTATATCCTCATTAAATTATTATCCTTGTAATGATCTCTCCAGGAGCATCTGCCAAATGCTGCCCAATTTAAAGTACAAAGGCCTCAAAGGACTGGGACGACGGGTCAAGACTCAGGTGCTGCGTGTGCTACCATCCGCTGCTCTAGCCAAGAATTCGCTGCGCTTCTTGAAGCGCTGCACCAAGCCCAATCGCCAGGAGTTCCAACGCACCAGCCTGGCCATTGCTATCGGATTCCTTATCATGGGCACCATTGGATTCGCGGTCAAACTGATTCACATACCCATCACTAGTATTCTCATGTCCTGAGAGCCAGGAAACTTGAGCGGAAATAAAGTTTCAATTCAACTGCCTAGAGTCGAGAGTTGAGAGTTGAGTTCTCTGGCCAAAAGCCAAGACAGCCGAAAACAGAGCCAAGCTGCTAGGGTTGACCTCAGGGTGTTGACAGGATCATTCCTCTTCTTGGCCAGGACTTTATTTTTAATACTCTGTGACTAGAAGAGGAAGGAGTATAATGCTTTTGTATCCATTTGAATTCATATTTTTGTTAGTTTATTCTTATTTAACCAAAAAGCTTTTGAATGTGCTTCTGCTTTTATTTCTGTCGGATCTCTAATTTGTCAGATTATATTAGTTTCAATTAAGGATATAATTTTTAGTCGTTACTAGGTATCCTTTAGTCTGATTTCTCGAGGTACTTTTTACAACTTTGCCTTTTTTGATTTGCTAGAAAAACATGCAGCCTTGCCAAAACACAGAAATATAAGTATTTTTTTCTATATTTGGTGGTGAACCTAATCGAAAAAGAGACAGAAGGCGGGGTCACAGGTGCAGTAATTCTTGGCTGATAGCAAGAAAGGTGTGAAAAAGTTCTCAGTCCTTCTAGGCCCTGATTTTCAAACATTTAACTTAAATTTAATTTCCCAAAGGTACTGAAAAACTCAATTGAATTCTTTATTTTTTATTTTTGCCGAAGAAACTTGTTGGCCAAATCAGTTAAAGAAGCTTTTTATCTCTCAACTCGCAGCAGCTGCCGAGGGAGTCGAGAGGAATCGGCATCCATATCCCTGCAACGCGTTGCATTCGCATTGTCACATGTGTCTCCATTTGCCGCTGTTATGTTTTATTGATGAGTCTCGCAAACCAAAATTGATGATGCCTCGATGTCCTCGTTCGCGTCCTTGCGACGCTGAGAGAGGATGCGAGTGGCGCTGCCTTGTTGTTCCCGCTGTTGCCGCTGGCAAATGGCGAAAATTTATTCAAAACTTCGACGCAGTTGCATCCTTTAACGGCTCGTCCATGCAACAGGCGTCAAAGGAGCCCTCGGTTCGGCAGGCAACAGCAACCAAGGACCCGAAACTCGAACGTAGAAAGGAATATCGGAAAGGAAATCCCTTGAGCACAAGGGTTCTCTTTTACGCTGATATGCCAAAGACGCCGGACGTAAGCCAAGTCTAAAATAATCGCTGGCATGAAATTAACTCTCAGACTATAGATGGAGTTCGAAAAAGGAGCCAGAGTCACAAAGATATGGTGACAACTTGCCTTAACTTCCTAAATATCTGCCTGAGAAGGGAGTCTTGATTGCAGGTTTATTAAGGTTCTTAATTGGCGTCCTTTAATGGGTGCTTTTATGTAGTTGTAGGTAGCAGCTTGGAAAAAGGGAATTTTCGATCTTGAAGACAATGACATCCAATGGTCAGGGAAATACCACGAATTTTCTCTTCCCTTGTGAAGAATTTATTTATTTACTTTGTGATATATAGTCAATGTGAAATATAGTAAACAAATATATCTAAAAGGCTTAGTGAAAGTATAATTATTTTTAAATCAATATTTCGATACTGAGCTCAGAGAGCATCCACACTTCTATTCCATTGCACAGCCTGCTGTGGCACGGTTGCCTGCTTCTAGTTCTCTTCTGGATGCATTTTAATTAAAAGAGAAGTGCGGCCATTAATTTGCAACTACAAATTACACTCAATAAAACATGTCTGCCACACTGATTTTTCGGCACGGACCGTGTGAAGAAGAGAGGATGAGAGCGCAGAGAAAGAGAGGGCCAGAGACTGGCAATCAATTTGCACTTTGACTACAATTACTGATTTTCGACACTTCAAAGGATTATATAAATTGCCATTTGCTCTCAGCCCTCACAGAAAAAAAGGGAAGTTCTACGCTGCCGCTCTGACTTTGGCAATTTGTTTTGGCCTTTTCTCTTGCCCACACACACACACACGCTGAGCACACACTCTGCACACACTCGTCCTTCTGGTCACATGTGTTTTTTGTTCTCCTCCTGATTGCGCCTACCATGTACAACTTTAATTAACTCAATGTGCGATTCCTGGCCCAAAAGCCAGTTTCCGGACTTGAAACTAGTTTCTACGAAGGCTCACACAGAGGCTGAGAGCAAAGTGATTTTTTGTTGGGCATGGCAGGCTGCAAATTAGGTTTTGGATGAATGGAAAAGCTAATGAGGGGACACCGAATCGGTCTAGACCAGGTGCGAAAAGTTAAAGACACACTTCCAGGCCCTGGGAGATTTCTGCAGATCTTAACCCAGGTTTTTGTGGCTCGTTTTTCATGCAGAGGCAACCGCGTGAAGCGGAAAACATTTTTACACATATGACTGACGCTGATTGCGTTTGTCACGTCGCCGAAATAAAATTGCTGCGCGACCCCAAAAAAAAGTGACGGCTAGGCAAGCCAGAGAGGTGGCCAAAAAAATTACAAGTCGTCATTAGATCGACTATGGAATACCTGGTAGGAAAATAAAAGCATTGCTTTATGTTTAAATATTTTTATGGTAATGATATTTCATGTAATTAATTTGTAAACGATTTTTTCCTTTTTGGTTTTTTATAAAGTCAAAAAAGAATTTGAATGGAAATATATAAGATTTAAATATATTAGATTTATGATTTAATATTCAAATAACAGCTATGGTTTTAATTTTATATTTTTTCTAGTAGGGAAAAATCTACCCTTCTTCGACTACTGGGTACTTAAATCCGCAAAGGGGAGAAAACCGGCGCTAGAGGCCGAATCCCAGAGGCGAAGCCCCCTGGCTGTCTAGTTGTTGTTGTGGCGGAGTTTGTGGCTCTTCTGGCATTCTACTCCTCTGCCTCACATTCGCGGCTTTTCTGTGTGTGTGTTTCTGGCTTCTTTTGCATCTGCGCCAAAAAGCAGGCAATGGGAGCGGAATTGCAGTAAAATCGTCATCGATGAACTCGACGACCTCTTTACGCACGTAAACACGCACACAAACACACAGAGAAGGGAGTCATTCATGGAGAGGCCTCATCCGGCCAGCATTGCGTATACGTAACGTGGCCCCAGCCGATTGTCGCAGTTGCGGAATATTTGCATAATTTAGCGATTGAATTTTATGCTCAAAAGCAAAGCGCAGCAGCAGCGGCAGCAGCAGCTGCTTTTGTCCCTCTTTCATACATCAGTTGCGGATGAGGAAGAGGATGGGGTGCTTCATCCATTTTGCTCTTCATTTATTAATTATATAATTTTTGCTGCATTTGTTGGTGGCCAGAGGCTGCCGAACGGCAACGACATCGGCTTCGGCATCATTATTAAGCCGATGATGAAGATCATTCTTGCCGGGACATGGACAATAATTGCATGCAACATAATTAAAGCCATTAAAGCACTTAAGCTGCCGGAAAACCCACGACATGCCATATGGCCGGGGTCAGAAGGGGAGGCGCTCGGCGGGTAGCGATAGAGTGGCCACTGGTCGAGTCAGGTTTGCATATGCATAATTATGATGAAAACACATTTAAATGCATTTAATCGGGCGCATAGCCAGCCGGGGCTGAGGGGGGAAACAGGAACATGACGGGCGAGCAGGGAGGGGAGGGAGATGCAGCCGAGGATCGTGGTCAGTGGGGTTTCGGTCGACCGGAGCCATGGCAGGTGGCTTACGGCCACTGGCCCACTGGAAAGGCTTTTAACGTTTATTGGTTTTTATTAAATATTCCGTGCCCATGGCATGGCCGTGCGCATATCAAATATATAGAAACAGATTGCTCAATTTATTGGCCTTCAGTCAAAAGGCATATTTAAGTTAGGTGACCATTAGCATCGGGCTTGCGAATAAAATGCCCTTACAGCTGCATTCAATTCCAAGATAATTTAACAATAATTATAAAGAAAGTAACTATTTAGGTAACCAATGTTACACAGCAATTAAGGCAGCTTTTCGGCGTAAACTATAACTAAGGATTTAATTCTATACAAAAGATATTCAATATCAATAAGTATACACAAGCAGAAGCTATAACCTAGATTTTGGCATACATTTTCCTTACGACTTTCGCTTTTATTCGGTCAGAGAGGCAAGAATTTAATTCCCAGGAATCAAGTTTGCCAAATAAATGAAATCAGTTTCTCCCCATGAAGAAAAAAATATATATGCATATATAAAATCAAGAGCTAGAAAATACAAACTTCAATTGGCAAATAAGGAAATCGAGGTAGCTGTTTGTGGCCGACTAACATTGAATCATCCGGAGAAGTCTACGAAAACTTGTTTGCCGAAATGGGTGCAGTAAGTGAGGGCAAATCCAATTCGGAGCTGGATGATATTGAAATATTTACTGATTCGCCTGCTGCAAATTATGTATGCAATTTAAACGAAATTATTTATGTGCGAAGATTTTTCAAATATTTATGCCCGGCTAACAAAAGTGCAAAACACAAACACAGACACACACAGCCAAAAATATATATTTTTACTTTGCGTTTTCCATGTTTTGGGTATTTGTGGGCAGTTTTTGGCCAGTTTTTGTTTGCGCCCCGTCCGGCTGGCCAGAAATTTAATTAAATCTCTGTGAGGCATTTCAATTTCATTTTCTATTTACACTTTGTGACAATTTTTACGCGTCAACTTCCCAGCTGTATCTTTTTGTTTCGCTTGTTTCCCATTGTTAGTTGTGGTCCCTTCCGAGGGGCAGAAGTGTGGTCCCTCCATAAATGTTGCATGAGCCGCACTTCCCGTTTCCTGTGAAAGCGCATTTCGCTTTCATGACAAAGCCAAAAGCCGAAAGCTACAAAAAAAAGTTACAAAAAATAAAGGCGAGCCAAGGAAGCAAAGATTTTTGGGTGGCTAAGCAGGAAGCTCAAACTTTGAAGTTGCCGGAAGCTGGGCTGTTGTTGTCGCTTTGACCCACAACTGAGATAGTTGCCGGCCCTATCCTGCGGCAGGATTTCTCTCTAGCTATCCCGATTGACCCATTATCATTGGTTCGACCTCGGCACACACACACCTGGTCACCTGCTGCGGCGGTTTCAATTACCCGCCGTCACCTTTTTCCTCAAATATTTATTAAGTTTATTAATGTGGCACCTTCGTGGGAAAGCCAAAAGACAAAAGACAAAGAAGCCGGCAAGACCAACGGCATCTCGGAAAGAAAAATACAATTATAATTATTTATTATGCGACAGTTTCCACTCCGGCTATCTGCCTCTCCCTCGGTCCGTCCTTTGTTGCACTCTCTGCAAACGAAAGCGAAACGAAACTGTCGCGAGAGTTGGCCATAAATCATTTATGCAGCAGCATCACACACACATACGCCCAAGTGCACAGACAGACAGTAAATGCACTGGGAGAAAAAGAGGGGTATGATTTTGTAATGTAACTTATTTACAAATACTAACTTGACTTGCGTTTATAATTAGAGAACTTTAAGAATGGTATTATTTTATTTTTATAAATTAATACGTATGAAAAATATTAATTATTTAAATTAAATTAATTAATAATAGACTTATATATAATATATAGACTTATGATCCTTTAAATTTGTTATAGATTACTTGACTTATCTTTCCAACATGAAATGTTAAACTTACTTTGTTTTCATACATACAAGAAAGCTTCTACTTTCCTCTCGGTGTAAGGACATCCATACGCATGCTGAGTATACAAAGTGGCATAAATCAACTTACACACGCTCACCTACACACCAGCACCAATGTGTGTGTGTGTGTGCGCCAAAGGACAAGGAGGTGTGCGGGGCGCTTAAAGACGTGCCTGCAGTCATATGCAGAACTCGCAAAGAGTCCTTCTTCCTTCTTCTACGCTTTGCCCCAAAGTGAAATGGCAGCGGAAAAACTGGAAAACTTACGCGCTCCGCTTCGCCGCCTTTCCATCCCTATTCCGTGAGCTTTTCCCCCGTCTCGCTTTTTCTCTGGCCCCATCCCCCTGCTCCCCATCTTTCTGGCTGCATGTCAGTGCCTTGTGTGTCTTATGATAAGCGCACTCGAAGCAACAGAAACTGTAGCACAGCGGCATAAGCTGAAGGCAGCGAATAAGAAGTATAAGTTTTCCACGCTTTTTTCCCATTTTCGGTTTCTGCTTTTCCTCTTTTTTTTTTTGTTTTGGCTGCTTCACACGCCAAGCACTTTATTGGCAGTTGCTGAAGTATGCAGCGCAGTGTAAGTTTGCTCGTTGAATTTAATTTCTGGCATGTGTGTGCAGGGGCTAGGGGTGCGATTAGATTGCTTTTTACGCCGGAGTGTGTGTGGACCGGACCGGAATCTAAGAAAGATGGAGTTTGATAAGACCATCTTGGAGTAAACCTGGCGAAATTGGATAGTTACCTAGGGAGGAAAGGTATGCTTTGTTGCTTATCTTAAAGCATTTATATTTAAATCACTTTAAATATTTACAAAGTCAAATTGTTGAGATTATAAAAATGGGTTTAGTTACTGCTTAGTTAAAGAAGAACTGAAGAACATAGAACATTTTAAGGGATTAAAAGTCCATCTTTTTATCTATTAAAACTAACACTAGGCTAACTTTTTTGATGGAAAAGATTTTTTAGATTACTGCTTTAAATTGACCAATTTGTTAAAAGTCTTATTAAGACAGTTGCCAACTTAATATTCAGTTCCGAAAGGTAAATTAACACTTAGTTCTTTGTACTAAATTTTATTTAAAAAATTAGACAAATTAATTACAAACGTTTTTTAATGTAAATAATTCTTTGTGAGACCTTTCACAATTATTTGTTGTTCATTTTGATTTGATTCTGATTTAGAATACATGTCCCATCCTCACCTGTAATTATTGCTTTCTTTTTCCCGGTTACCTAACATATTTTACTCATTTTCGCCATTAAGCAAAAGTGCATTGGCCGGAGGGCCTGCAACCGTGTTCACCTTTTTTTCTGCCATCCCTTTTCGGCCAGCAAACGTTTTGCGTATGTTTATCCGAACTTCCGTCGATTTACAAAATTATAATTGCACTCGCCCACCGAGGTAGCAATGATGATGGGAACAGGGCAGGGCAAGGGGAGTGGGAAGGGGAGCGGGAATGGGCGGTTGGTGCAGTTCATGCTACGTTTACAATGCACTTCCGCCCCATTGTTGTTTTGCATGTTGACATGGCGCAGGCACCGCCAGCGAGGCAGCCAGACATATTACTCATACGCCGTGTTGTCGCTGCTGCCGGTGGGGTGTGTGCGTGTTGACAATCATGTATTCCCGGGTTTTTCTGCTGTTGCTATTTTTTTTTTCTCCCATTCCCATTCCCATTCCCCCATTGCTGCCACCGTGCTGTTGCCACTAATGTGCCACGCCCCACGGCGGCGTGAAGTTGAGCTGACAATCGAAAGCCGAGAGGCGGCGAAGCGGGCCAGTCAAGTGCGTGGGCGTGGCGCACCCGTCTTTTCTTCCAGCCGACCCCACACACACACACGCTCGCACACTTGCACTCACACAATAACAATGGCAGCGGCATCAACAGCAGCTGCAACAATGCAACATGACAACTTCCGTTGCATTCGCCTGCCGGCACAAAGGAAAGCGACAAAAAGTCGCACACAAACAAACACTCATACGGCCCGTGGAACGGGCGAATGGAAAACTGTAACGGAATCGCATTGTAAGGGGGAAAATGTTTTTTCCTGTAAACGGGACCGACAAAGCGACACAAGCACACAGGCACGGGCACACACAGCTGGCAAATCGGAGGCGGTGCCCGAGAGATATGGACAGCAGTATCTGGCCGATATTTAGTATGTTAAATCAATTATTTGCTACGTATTTACCTGCTGAGCAGAGCAATGCAATTAATTGGATTCCATTCGGATCGTTTTGATTTGATTCCAACGCCCCGTGGCCCGCCCCATGCAATTCCATTTGGTTATGCAAATCAGCCCGCAAATGTACCGAGTTTATTAATGGCTGCACCTTTATACTAATTAATATTTATGGCCCCGTCTCGGTGGTGAGTTCGAGTGGTTCTTCTCCCGAAGTTTCCTCATATTCCTCATATTCCTCATATTCTTCAGAGGTATTATCGAGGTTTAGATCATCGGCCTCCATAGCGCAAATAATAAGTTTAAAGGCGTAGGCACAAGGCTCCTCGTCAGCTTGATCCATGCACTTGGCCATGTATTCCTCTGCCCCAGTGGTCAGATTCATTTGAGCAAGATCTATTATGCCCTGTACATTTAGCCATTTCTCAAGCAATTCTTCCATCATGCATTTGAAGTAGCACTTGTACTTCAAGTCCACAGTTTCATTTAGTCCATTTTTTGCAAAATCAAAATAGAAGCGTATGGTTTCCTCTGAAGAAATATTATTCTTCTGCCAGCACTTCTCCGCTACATCCAGACTGTCATAAAGGAGTTCGAATACGTCGAGAGCCTGGGAAATGAATTAAAATAAAGCAAACTACTTCACTTGCTTGTTAGTGATTCCCACCTTAGCCACGCCCCCTAAAGCCACCATCAGGCCAAGGAAAACTGTCAGTCTGTTGATGAGCATTGTGCAAGTGAAACTATCAGTTGGCTGGCTGTTTTCACGCTTATTTATATTTATATTTGAGTTGCTTGACCAGTTTTTGTTTTGATTATTCATTTAATTTGTTCGTGGAAAAGTCTAGGTTCTGATCCGTTACTTCATCGCTCGACATCTCGATATTTTCCCACAGACAGCGAGCCATTTGGAAGGCGTACTCACACCTATCCTCCTCCTGGTCGTGGGTCTTCTTACAATAGTAGAGGACATCGCGAGTCTGCTCGCTCAGCGGCTCAATTTGATCCACCAGGTCCACATCCAGGTAGCCACTGGAGTTCAGGACGTTTCCTTTTTCGCCCAGGCAATAAACAAAGCATTTGTATTTCCGCTCGGTGTTGTCCAGATCATCCTCATCGTCCTCCTCCTCGGAGCTTCTCTGATCTATGAGTTCCTGGAACTCGGCCTGGCTTATATTATTCGCAGCGAGGCATTCACCCACGAAATCAGTTTCTTCCAGAATGGGAAGAGCCTGCAGGGAGGGCAAAACTTTAAGTTTATACTCTTTTAAGTTGAATTTCAAATCTCTGATTTACCTGGGTTAACCCCATGACGACAGCCAAGACCAATACCAGCCCTAGTTTCAACATTATCGCACAATTCTGAGAATCTTCTTCAAGATGAATATTGACATCAATTCCCCGTAACCGTCAACGCTCTACTTTAAACTGGTGACTGGAGAAATGCAGTTGGGAAATTTATAGAACCCGCTCAGAGGGCTATTTTTAATGTGATCGCAATCAAGTTTGCTAATTAACTGCCAGCAACTAGTGGCTGGCTATGACAAAGCCCTGATGGGAAAACGAGAGCTAGCTCTCGTGCATTTAATTGAGTTTCGCAACTCGGAACTGTAACAAGATCAGATTGAGAGCCCGCCGACGCCCAGTGATTGATTTGATTTTTCAATGGCCATGGTCAAGATTTTTTGTTGTTGTGTTGTGTTGTGCTGTGTTGTGTTTCGTGCCAAAGCCAAGGTAAAAAGCAAAATGCGGAGTGGAAAAGCCCACGTAAATTTCATTTTATACGCAGTGAAATTCGCATAACATTTCCTGTCAACATATTTTGCAACACTTTTGCTGCAAAAATGAAGCGACAACTGCAGCGGCAGGAGCAACACAAAGCGACAAATTGCGATGACAGGAGGGGTGGTTCGCTGTGGCAAGGAGAACGGGGAAACCGGGAATGGAAAATGGCATTCCTAACTATGCAACCCCATGCAACTCCAGACAACAAATGAAAATTCCAAGAATATTCACATTCGCAGTAAGTTTTGGCTTTTGCGGCCGGGACTTTGTCTGCTTCTGCTTCTGCCTCTGCCTTTCGGGTCCCCGCCAAACCGCTTGTCGCGTTGTTTACTTTGGTTATTTACGGCCTGAACAAAATTTTTGTCGGGCTTCTTTCTTTCTTTTCACGCTGCATACTTTGGCCGGTTGCCAAAAAGGAAATATGTGTTGGGAAAATTACAAATTTTTATGGTCATCGCTAGGTGCTAAACTGTGTCCTCGGCCGACCCGACCCGACCCGGCCTGTCGTTTCCACTCCTGTCAACTCCTGGCTGCATAATTGCGATGCCATTTCTCAGCCCATCAATTTTTGATGCTTCATGGAAAATATTCCACGTTCTCTTGTTTTCACCTTTAATTTGGCTAAAATTTTGGTTATGTTTTTGACCTTTGCTGACGCTAATTAGGCCCATGAAAAACTCATACCTAAAATGGGTTTCCCCCATTTCGGCGTTTGCATAATTTAGGAATCACTAAATGAGGAGTGAAAAGCGATAGTTTTTACGAATGGAGATAGTAGAACATTTCCCAGCATTCTCATAATTTAAAATAGCTTCTCTTATGAGTCATGCAGCTCCTATTTCAAGGATTTCCCTATATTTTCACATTTTTAAAATGCACCTCCAGTCAGTTTAAGCAGCTCAATTTTCAAGGATTGTAATGTGCTAGCCAGGCAAAAATAATAAAAGTAATTTTTAAGCTAAGTCAAGTTTCTTTGAAGGTTACAAAAAATAGAAACCAACAAACACAACTCTCGCTCTTTTTTGACAGCTACTGCCATTTATTAAACATGTCAGAAAAGGGGGAACCGGTGAAGTTTCCTCGCCCCTTTATCCAGCTGTTGCCTGTGCTGCTACCTTGCTGTTGGGAAAGTTGCCACAACAAAGAAAAACTAAGGGAAAAATATGTGTAAAAAGTTTCTGCTGCTTTGCGTAATAAAAATAAATAGTAAGTGACTTCAATATGCATGTCACGTATTTTGCATGCACTTTGATGCCACGCCCACACTCCCATTTTGGCACGTGCAGAAAGACAATGGAATTTGTGCGAAAAATGCGAAATATGCGTAGGGGCAGGCAGGGGATCATTGCTTAACCAAAGGATTCTCTGCAGACCCCTTGACTTTCCAAGACAATGCAACAAATTAATGGCCGAAATCCTGGCGCTTGCTAACTACAATGACCAGGTTGCAGCCAGGTCCCTGGTCATGCTAGGGACAAAGGATCTCCAAGGAGTTTACATTTATCAATTAGTGGGAAATGGAGGGCAGTGCAGGCAGCTGCCAAGTTCATTGCAATAACAGTTAGGAGCCATCTCCTAGCCACTCGGGTGTGAATCGCTCCAGCAAGACAAACACAGAGCGAGGGAGAGAGTGGAGACAGGACATCCCCATATCCTTGGAGTTGCAAGTGCCAAGAAGCACCGAGGCAGCTGCATGGCGGAGAAGCGGAGCAGAGCAAGGCAAACCCACTTCCCAGGCGGTAATTACAAAATTTTTTAATTAAATGTTAAGCGCAGAATGGAGGACTTTAAGCGCTCATAACTGCGACCGGGCACGCCGCACAGCTTTAAGTTCCACTGCAAATGGGACTTGACTCGCAGATGAGTTCTCCGCAGCCTTCGGACTTTGGCAATTTTTCGTGGCTTTCCGTGAGATTTGCACGGCTCGCTGCATTTGGTGAGTAAATCTCCTCCTCCTCCGCGCGGAAGAGGGCTTACACATGGCTTTCAGTATCTGCTGGATGCTAGTTGGGGTTGTTGACTTATGTCGCATCAAGCTCTCATTTGTTTTTCATAAATATCAAACTTTGTGATCTATAAATTGCATAAACCTAGCTTGACAAAGTTTGAAATAAAAATATTAAAGTTCTATGAAATAAAACTAGGCTAGCATTTTGGAAGTGTATCTTTTTCAAGCTTAGTTTTGTCAAAATTTAGACTTTCCCTTTACAAAAAGGGTGCCAATTCTTCGCATATATATCCTTATAGTCCTTTTTTTTTGGCCACCAACTGGAGAGCTTAAAGTTTGGGCTTAGTGCAAGCTCGTGTGCGAATAGTTTTGTCGTATTTGCAGAGCTGGACGCAGAAGGACGACGGACGAAGAGAAGGCGAGGAGAAAGCGTTTCGTTAACTAAAAATAAACCGAGTGTTAAACGTGGCTTACACACTGGCCATTTTTATTGCCGGCGTGGTCCGTCAGCCGTGAATAATCGCATTAGTTGTGAAATTAAAAATTACAAAATAGAATAGATAAATCCGGGCATGGCTCGCTGGCTGGCTATCTGGCTTGAGGTAAGCCTTTTGTTGGCCCAAAAGGCACAACTATTAACTCGGTCCGCCCCCCATAAATTCGATTAAAACGTCCTTTTTTCGGGGCCGTGGGTGTATGTTGGTGTGGGTGTGTGTATGTCCAGGGTCTTACTGCTAATTGAATTGCCGAGTCGAAAGGGAATTAGTTAAGCCCCTTCTGGGGGTTAATGTGCTGGAAGTTGCCCCGAACCGGCGAGGTGGGTCAGTTACTTTTTTACGGCCGTGGAAATCTCATTACTCTTTTGTAGGTTAACATGGTTGAGGGGATTTTCCATCTCAAAATCGTTGTGAGTTGACAGCCAGGGCCACTTATGCAAGCTTATTATGACCAACTTTTCAGAGCGGATGTCTCAACATGCCAGCTCATATCCTTCAGGAATGTTGGACTCTATGTTTCTTGCACAGAAAAGAAAATTTAGGAGATATATTAAACCAAGCAAAGTCTTAACCTCGCGTCCTTAAAACGTTCAATTGTAGATTTAAGCCAAGTTAATATAAACAAATCATCTTCTTTTAATAGAGAAGGATTTCGATTTAAGGCCTTATGCTTATGAATAAAATTCATAACCTTTTTTGCTCTCTGTACATATCGAGTCCTGCATATTTTATTCAGTGCAGCTGACCAAGATGACACAATGATGATGACGTCAATGCCTCCTTGGCTGCCAAGTCCTGGTCCTGGTGTAAATTTAAATCCAATCTCATGGCAACCAAGAGGCAACAGCAACAAAAAGCTGAAGCGAAAGCCAAGAACTCAAATCAATTTCTTTTGTGTGACATTTGAAAGGTTTCAAATGATTTTCAATTGTTGTTGCATTGACAATTCACCAAAGCAAACCAAACCGAAACGAATAGAAGTCTTCTTATGAATTCAGCCCCCTTCACACCATATATATTTCTAAATATATATATACTGTTTGGCACAATGATATTGACTTTCTCCGTATGAGCTTCATAATCCGATTTTCGTGTTAAATGATTCTCTTTCTTGGCGCTCGGGCGCTGCCCTCGACTTCAACTTTGACTCCACGCCGTTGATGTTGGGTTCAATAAACATTCTCACAGGTGACTGCCTGTATTGTGTATTAAATTCCAACACTTAACCCCTTTGACTGCAGCTGTCTGCTGCGGAATGGGCGACTCATTACTTGAGTGCTGCTGCCGCTGCCGCTGCTACTGCTGCTGCTGCTTTTGCTGCCACTGCTGCTGCTGCCTTTTTGTGGCAATTTTCGAGTGCGCTTTCTGCAGTTTTTAACTTGAAATAACAACAACGGGTTGAGTCGACGAGTCCTTCTCGTGGTCCTCGTCATTTTTCTTCCTCCAGCTCTCGGCTCCTGCAGCAGGTGCACGTTGCTGCCCCGTTTTGTTTGCTGCAAAGTGCGCACCCAGCGTCATTGATGCTGACGTTGATGTTGCTGCTGCTGGTGCTGCTGCTTCTGTTGCTCTAGCTGTTGCTGGTGCTGTAGCTGTTGTTGTTGTCGTCAAGCTGCCACTTGTCACATGGCAACAGTTTAGTTTTCAACACACACATGCACACACACACACAGTGGCACACCCGCACACACTCACTTGAGAGCAAGTGCCGGCTCAAGTTGCACTCTTACATGCAGCAAACGGAAATCAACGCAGTGCGCCCAGTCGCCGGGCCAAATGAATAGAGCAAAGCCCCCACCTATCGCCTGGGCCACCCACTGAAGCCACCTCATCCTCCCCAGCAAGCCCACTTAAAGTCTGGTGGCAGTCAAAGGTCGCCGTTTATGTTCTCGAGCTGCCTTGCGGCTCAAGGATGTGGGTCTTCTGGAACTGTGGTAGGCGTTGAGACACTTTCGGAAATGGTTTTATTTTTGACAAAAATATAAGCAATCTAAGAAAAAATTACTAAACTATATATAAATATGTTAACATTACCATATATAATATGGAACATACTATTATATTCATTGCAAATATTTAACTCCAATCAAGGATAACTTGGTTTTTGTATTGCATTAATTATTTTTGGATTTTGTGAAAACCTTCCTATCTCTTAAAATTTTCATATATGTTTCATATGTTTCTTTTACCTAATTTTTGTACAATTTAAATGTTGAATAAGAATCTTTACAAATATATCAGAAATGTACTGGTTATATTATTTTGTTATTTATTAAGCTTCTCGTGCAGTTTCTACAATTTCATTAATAATTGCATAGAAACTCTTTATTCATTGTTTTAAATTATTACAATATTTTCATAGCTTTACAGGGTATCCTTTAGCCTCCACATGATCCTCACCCTAAGCATTGTTTTTTCTGCTGTGCCACTTTTCGTTCCTTTCTGGCTGGCTGCCTCCACTCGCTTGACTGGCTCATGTCGAAAGGTCATTGGAACAGTAAACTGACTGCCAGTCCGCTTCCTGCCTGCCGCCTGCTGACTGGTGCCTCTGCCACATAATATAGTATCCTGGCAAATAAAATTGGTCACTCTTGCAGGCCACACTTGGCGAGTCCGGCCTCCGAGAAGGGCCAATTTTGAATGCAGACAAGCCGCAAGCGATTTCGACTCCCCTCTCTGTGTCCTTCCTGAAGTTGTGTGCATTCTTAATAATTTTGTTATTTCGGGGCAACATCTGGAACTTAAGTCCGAGAAATTGTGTACGTAATTTGTGGAAATATTAGAAAAATCCTAGGCAAGGAGACAAAACAAATTGCTAAAAACAATTTGTCTTCACTTACGGCTCCTTTGGCTTGTAAACATTTATTCATTTGTTTTTATATATTCTTCGTGCTGTTTGTCTTTTGGCAAAAGGAGAGTCCTGCGGGGCAATTGCACTTTAATTCTTTAAAATGAAAACTTTCTCAGACGATAGAGGGGGAAAAGGGAGAAGTGATGGATGCGAAAATGCAATTGCATCAAGAGATTTTCCTTCCGCAGTACACTAGGGAATATATTTATTTTTAAAGGAATATATGAGAAATCATAGTGTTAATCCTGGGAGATTTTTTTAATATATTACATCGAATAATATAAATTTTTAACCTTGAATTTTAATTGAGGAATGTTTTCTTGTGAGAAATTATCTTAGCTTAGTTGTTAACAATATTTTGTATCTTTTAACATAACTTATAAAGTGAAAGGTGTTCAAATTTGAGTCCCAGCAGGCAACATAAACATCTGATGTGCATTTTCCGAGTGCATAAAGCCCTTTGTCCCTCCTCCTACGGATCACGCCCATTAGCCGCCTTAGCCAGCTTCCTTTCTTGGGGCTGGCACAATATTTGTGTACATGTGTGCACTGTTGCATAAGTTGTAAAAATAACCTGCTGCCGCACTTGCCAGCAAGCACACATGGAAAATATTTAGTTTCGATACGCTGCCTTTGGGCCAAACTCATTTAAATGCAAATTTTTAGCCAAGACTTACGGAAGGGACGGGGATGGAGACGGGGACCAGAGACGGGGGCCAGGACTCGAATTACTTGCTGGAGATGCATAAAATTTAATAACTGCTGGCAAGTACGAGTATTTAGCCTTTGTTTGTGGCACGGCCAGACGCTGCAAAGAAAGCCAACTCGGCGATGCACTTTGTGAAATTATGCATAAATACTTGATGAAGATGGGCGAGTGTTGACCCCGGGCCGGAGGTGGCAGCTCTTGAACCCAACCCCTCTGCCTTTGCCCGGGGGCCACGGAGTTCCTTGCCTTTCGGCATCAAAAGTGTGAAAAGAATTTTAAATGTGTGCAATTACTCAAAAGGACGGCACACATACTCACCTTTTTGAGCTGACCAGATTTATGTGGCCGCCCAGGATAGCAGGATGCTGCTCCTGACCAACAGCCCGTTGGGTTGACACCACCGGCATAGCTGAGTTCCAGGTCCTTCCTGCTGCAGCTATTCCAGCTAATGTCCTCAATCCGTTGGCACTTGAAGTTCTTGTCTCTGCCTCCCATATCCTCCACATCCTCGCATCCTAGTGCGCTGCTCTTGTCTGCCGCTTCATGACAAATGTTTTTGTTTACCCCAACATAATTCTTTTGTGATTGATGTGCTTCCTTCTTCACCTCGCCCAGTTCCCCCGCCGCCAGCTCGGGATCTCTGCAATTTTTCCCCCTTTTTTTGTTTGCATAGGCAGGCTGTCGTTCACATCCTGAGTTCGTATATGTATAGTACATATATATAATTTTTGTCGCCTCGCTCCGTGACACTTGCAATAATTCGCAGCCGGAGGAGTCTGGGTCATCCTGACGCACTTAGTGCAGGTTTATCTCAGGTGCTCATGTAGGTGATGTGTTTATGTTTATAACTCGAGCTGCCGTTCCATAAAGTGCCCCTGATATGCACTGGCATTACAATGGCATTAAATCACTTTATATTTATTTTCCCAATCGAAATGGGGATATATCATTGCCTCCCCTCAACCTACCCCCTTTTGAGAGGTTGACGTTATGCCAAAAATTGAAATTGCAGCCGGAACTGTCAAAGAATTCTCACAATACACTCATCAAATGCGAATGACTTAGGCGAAACTTGCGCCCCAACAGGCCAAAAGTTAATTTAAAACTTGTTGGCGACACAAAAAGAGACCGGAAAGATGGAGATGTATAAGCAAAGACAAGTTTTCGACAGTTGCTGATGAATATTTTTCAATTTTCGAGGTCTCGAAATATTTAAGAAAGATCTGGCCACTAGCTCATTTTACGTATGAAAATTATAGAATGTTATTGGGAAACTCTTAAAGGTAAAAAGTGAGAGCTTAGTTGGGAAGAGAGAGGACCCTGCTTCGCGTAAATTGACGGCACATTTCCGTGGCAATCTTCGGATCCTGCACCCTTCTAAGCTGTTAAAACAACTGACAACCGCAGAAGTAGTGCGACTTTTACTGCGCTGCCGGCTTCCGATTTTCCAGCAGCACTTTTCCCCCCGCTCCACCGCTGGGAAGCAACTTTTTCGCTTCCGGCGACAGCCGCCAGTCGACGACAGTTGTTGAAAAGTCGGCAGCGTCATTCCCGTCGCAGGATCCGCAGGACCAGGACCAACCAACCCCCGTTTTCTGTTGTTGATGTGCATTTGGCACTTGTTGTAATTGCTCCGCTTTTCACGAAAACCATCTAAGACAAAGGGCCAAGACGGGATGCCGCCTCATTGAGTAGTCTTCCGTCCGTCTACCGTCGACTCGCCCTCGTCTGCGATAAGCCAAAGTCGAGTTAAAGTCCGTTTCGGGCAGCTCGTTGCGGAATTTATTACAGAATTCCATTAACTCTCGCTGCGGGCATTGTTCGCCGCCGCAAAACTATGCAAATAAGCTGGGAATTTATTATGTAATGCAAGCGCCGAGCGGCGAGCGATGAGCACCGCCCGCTGCACTTAGGCGCAGCTCCTGGAAAGGGGGTGGTCCTGGGGTGGCGTGGTCAAGTGGCTGTAACCGCACATCAGCGAGCTGGTTAGCTCTTAGCCTGGCCTAATTTTGGGCTGCCTTCCGCTGAAAGCTTTGGTTTTTCTCGGCCTTTTTCGCTCATCCCCCTCCAATTACAATCATAATCCCGAAAGCAGATCTGTGCTCTTTAATCTCGAGTTTTTTGTTTTTGCGTTAATTTTTAGCTATAACTTCCCTTTGAATATATTTTCCATCGCCCTCCGCCTTTAATGGCGCTTTCCGCTGTGGTCGTGCTGCTTTCTTTCCAAATGAAGTGCAATTTATGCGAGGCTACAAAATGCAAATAATTTCAACGAAAATTTTTATTTCGCCCATAAAGAGTGTTAACCCATTGAGAGGCGGGTTAAACGGCTGTAAGCAGCAAGTGTCAGCCGGGCGATTCCCCCCGATTACCACTGGCCAGGGGCGGACAGGGAAGATGCTGCTCAATTTATGCATCGGCAACAACAAAAAACTGCATGCAAACATATATTTATATGGTCTGCGCCCCCCAGCTGGGCCTGTCTCTGTCTCTGTTCCTGTCCCAGCTTCTGTCTCTGTCTCCGTCTCGACAGTCGTCTCTGTCTGGCCCACTGCAGCCGTCCCTTTCTGCTGCTGTGAATGCATGGCATGCATAAATTCGTAACTTGACCGCTTTTAAGTTGCATAAATTCTCGAATCCAAAGTGTCAACAGCACAAAATGCTGTTGTTGATTGTTGTTACCACACTTAGAGAAAATTCGAATTTTTAGTACAAAATTACAGTGGTTTGGAACTTCATTTTACTTTACTACAAGTTTTTTTTAGGGAGATCCTGATGAAGTCAGAAGGGAGGCTTAAGCTAAAAACCATGGATATTAAAATAATAAAGAACATAAATTCATCAAAGAATATATAGCAGTTAGAAATTATATATATTTTATTATTATGTATAATATTTATTAAGTATTAATTAACTTTTTAAGGGCATTGTTGTCTATATTTTTATAGGTATTATGTATTTTAGTATTTGTTATGCAAATAAATATGGGGCTATGAATTATACATACATAGATGGGCACCTCCGCTGAATAGCCACACTTAAATCCTGAAAAAGAATTTTTAATTCATTTTAATAAAATAAAAAAAATAACTTTGGTAAGCCGATCTTTGTATGCTCTTGCATTTTGCATTCGAATTTCAAATTTATCATAACTAAGCAAAAAATACATTAAAATCAATTCAGAAACTTTTCTGTTTTAGTTTTTAAATGGTTAATAATTCTTCAAATCATGCTTAACAAGTTTTAAAATGAAAATTTTGTTGAATTTCTGCAGTTTTACATTGTAATCCCACATAGAATTAAAAAAAAAAAAAAATGGTAAAAATTGTTTTTTGCCAGACAAGGCTAGATCGATTTGGCTGTTAATGGTGATCATGAATATATATGATTCACTGCAATGCAAGCCTTTGAATAAAACTATAATAATTATAAATAAGGTATTAGTATTTTAACGCTAAATCTATTATGCAAATTTTATATTCTTTATTCAAATATTTCGAGATTTATAGGTATCATATATATAAAAAATATATTTATGATAGAAATAGATAGATAGAAAAAACTAACATTCAAAATTAACTAACTAACATACGAACTAACTAAAAAAAAATTAAATATTACATCATGCATTCTTTAAATTATTTAAATACTTTAAGCACTGTTATACTCGCATGATTTTATGAAAATCAGTACTTCCTAGCATTGGGAATTTTTCTCTCTGTACATTGTTTCTGCTTTCGCTCATGCTGCTGCTGATGTTGTTGTTCCTGCTTTTGTTGTTGTTGTTGTTGCTTCTGTTCTCCAGTTGGCCATTGCGTTGATGATAAGCTTTACGCGTTGCCCGCTCCATTGTCATTTGTGTGTGTCTGTGAGAGCGCGCTTGTTTGCTTGTATGTGTGTGTGTGTGTGTGTGCAGCAGAAGAAAGATGGCCGCTTTGATCCGTGTTGATATCAGAGGCCACACCACTGCAGCGCCGGAAATGGCCGGAAAAAACGGGCGAAAGGGAATTGTGTGGATTATGCGACAACTGCAGCGGGCAGCGTTCAAGTGTCAACAGTCCGCGGACCCCCATGGCCAGTGAGTGGGTGGTGCAACTAGGTGTGCAAAAGAAAAAGGGAAAGGGAAGGGAAGGGGAGGGGGAGGGGACAGGCGGACAATGGCCGCCGTTTTTTCAGTTAGTCTGCGTTTAGTTGTTGACTCGTTGACGGCTGGCGCTTCACCTTTTTCACACCATCCCATCACACCATCGGCACCAGTGACAGTCACTCGATTTTCGCCCCGTCTTCCACTCGACGCCTTCTCCCGGGCTTCCCAGATCGTTAGCCTTGAATGCGGCCACATATGGTGACATCCCCGAACCCGAAACGGAGTCCGCAGTGGAGTTTTTTTTTCAGCTTCGTTCGGTTGGAAACGCCTCCGCCTCCGCAGGTAATGCAAAATTTTCTGGCTAGTTTCATCAGTGTTCCGACTCTCTGTTTGTTAACAAATAAAATTATTGCCAGGCAAACGAGCAGAGTCCAAGGAAGGTGAAAGAACAGAAAAAATAGATTAAAACAACGTACAGAGAGGTAAAACTAAAGGATTAAGGGGGCTAAGAAACCTTCAGAACACTGTGTTAAAGTAACAATTTTATAATTTTAGGTCAAGGATTACTTTTCGGATTTAAATCGATCTTTTGTTCTTGTGAACTATAAAACAAATAGATAAATAGGGATATTAGTTTTGGATTCTTTCCCCTTTTTGAAAGTTTAGAAATCTTAAGAAGTCAAAATCCCGGTAGATATATTTTTTGTCCGCGCTGAAGACGAGCTCTTCCTGCATTGGCATTTGAGTTTTCCTTGGACAAAGGAGAAGCTTAACTGAAAAAAAAGTTTGCGCTGCTTACTGAAGCGCAACAGTCACCAATACAGGGACAGGCATCGGCTCAGCCTAGACTGGAGTTTGGAGTCCTTTTTTGTTCTTGTTAGCCTGCTCATCTGCCGGAGCGCATTTTAATTTGATACCTTCATTTGGATGCTCCGCGTAGCCCAACTCAAACAAAAGGAGCTGCGAGCTCGGCGGGACTCGCACCTGCTGCAGGTGCTTACTCCGATTCCAAGCGGAGGCGGCCAAAAATGCGGGGGAAACTTCGCTCTTAAGTTGCTTAAAAAGTTGTCACAGTGCTTAAGCTGTCCTCAAAAGCCCGACCCTCCCATTTCCACCCATTTTTCCAGCTGCAGTTGAGTGCAAATGAGCCCGGACAGTGAGCATCAAAATTTTCTGTCGCTGACTTGCAGCTGCTTTTTATTGCAGTTTCTGGCACTCCCCGCACTCCTTGTGCTCCATCTGGAAAGCGCTCCTTTTGTCTTAGTTTCTCTCGCTCGCTTTGCCAGCATTTATTTATTTTTATTTCTTCGTCCAGCTTCGTCCTCTTGTTGCTGCAACTTTTGGTTTACTTTCTGTTATTGCGTAATTGTTGATAACTTGCAAAAGTTGCGAATGCCCTGCCGAAGGAGTTCCCAAGTTCGGTCGAAAGGCTTTTGGAGCCGAACAAACGGACAGTTGAATCAGTCACAAGGTAGGGTATATTACAGGCGACCCCTTTTTGGAGTTATTTTCTTTGAACATTTGCTACCGCTTTAGCTTTTGTGTTACTTAAACTTGCTAGCATTAAACTTTTGCAATATTATTAAAGTCCACTTCCCCTGCAGAGAAATGTCCTTCGTCACCGACTGGCAGTTAGAGATTAGCAAACGTCATTATTGGTCAAGCAAGTGCTCTGAAGACGATCGTCGGGAACGGTCATGAAAACTAGGAAGCTTACAGATTTTTCGTTATACTTTGCCACGTTTTATATTGTTATTTTTGAATGTTTTTATTTAAAAATGGAATTTTAATTTTAAATTTTGTATTCTTTTAAGATGTTCAAAATACAGAATATATAAAAAGCCTGCTTTTAAGCTCCCTGGTTTTTATTTCCCAGAAGTTCGACTTTAGTAAGCTTTAAAATCTTCCCGCACTTGTTTTCTAACAAATGATCTGTCAGAACTACCATAATAATTTCGAATATTGATTTCTGTGAATTGAAATCGAGTTATCAAAGCTAGCAATGAATATAGCAAAAAAAGAACGCTTCAAAAAATCAAATAGAAAGAGAGATTTTTATTCTTTGTATACTCGTACTTATAATTTTGAATTCTTGCTGCTTTCTTGCCCCATTCGGGCTTTGATTTTGCTTTGATTGCGGCCGACTTCTCCTTCGTCCTCCGACCTTCGCCCCTCCATCTGCTCTCCGACCCACTCGTGGCCCAAGCGCACTCACTCAAAGTGCTCCTTTGGCGCAATTTCATCACAATTTGGGTCAATTACACGCACTTGTCCAATTGAATATGCATGTGTGTGCCAAGGAGCGAGCGAGTGTGCGAGTGTGCGTGTGTGAGAGGTGGGAGAGGTGGGAGAGTGAGTGTTCTTCCTTTGGAATTTGTTTGATTGCCGACGCCCTTCGACCTCGCTGGCACTTTTTGCCTTTGCGCTCCTTGTTGTTGTTGTTTTCGCCGTTCGGGCGGGCGTCAGCTTGAAATTAGCATATAAGTACGGCACACATTGGTGCGTTCAATCAACTTAATGAGCCGCTCCATCGAGCATTCGGCCGCGCTTGTGTGCCCGGATTATGACGGAGTGGCCGCGCTAAGAGTGCCATAAATCCTGTCAGCTACTGGCTAAGAGGCCACTCAATAAATCACAAATATGGTACATATGCCTGACTGGGTACGGGGGGTAAATTATGGGTACGAGAGGAATATTTAATCCGCATTTTTGGCTAGTTTACCCACCGAAAATTACAAAATAAACCCACAGAAATCAACATTAAATGCAGTTTCGAAAGAACACAAAAAATAGCCCCTGACAAAGGCCGGCCAGAAAAACACAACAAAACGACACTGCGGCGAGAGGCGAGTGCGAATAATTACTATGGCCATATAACTGCATTGGCAGGCTAGTCGGCAAAAAAAATCCGGGCACCACAGACACAGGCTGCCGTCGGAAAAAAAGCCGAAATAAAAAACAATAACGAATGTCCTTCTGCCGGGCGGCTGCGGTAAATGCTGACAGTGTCCTGCCTTCTGCATCCTGCGCCTTGCATCCTGCAGTCGCTGCTGCTGATGCTGCTGCTGCTGCTGCTGCTGCGTGCTGTGAAGCCCCAATGATCGATGTCGTATTGTCAGTTTCATAAAAATTCAAACAGCCCGACCAGCTCAGCTCGGCTGCATCAGCCGGGGACACGCAGGACACTCTGGACATTGAGGACACCGAGGACATGCGCTGCCCCCCAACTGGGCGGAAAATGCTTTTGTCAAAAGGCTTAAACTGCCAGCCACGAAGCGGGCAGCCCTTTGACCTCGCCCTGGGTCGCAACCAACTCCACGTCCACTTCCTTGCTTTATTGTTTGCCATTGATGCCAGCTCCCGGACAAAACAGCGATGTGCGCAAAAAGCAGAAAGCAAAAGCAAAAGGAGCGAGCGCTGTAAAATGCAATAAATTAAACAATATCTGCGCCAAATTGCTGCCGCATTCGATAGGTGCGAGTTGTGGGGTTCGTTGGGATTTCCACTGATGCTTTTGGCATTTAACAATTTTTATGCGGCCCGAGACTGCTGCTTCCCCATTTTATTTTTAAATGCCATTTTTTGGTTTCTTTTTCGATTTTTCGATTTTTTTTCGTTTTTTGCTATTTTTGCGGTTAAGCCCTGCCACGCCTACGCTTCGGCGAACACCGCTTGTCCAGTGTCCCTATCCGGGCCAATAACTTCTGGCCGCAATTCCTCATACGCAGTGGGGTGCCAGGGGCTGGAAATGCAGCATCAGGACATGCCGCTGCCGCTGCCAATGCCGACAGGACATGACTTACAGCCAACAACAGCCGCAGGACCGGGACCAACCGCAAGGCGAAGCCATTTAATTCAATCAAAGACATAGCTGCAACAATGACAGCCAAGACAATGCGATCCGGGAATTCCACTTCTGGCCAGCAGCTACACAATGGGATATCTTCACACCATACGGAACAAACCTTTTTGGAATTTTATGATGCCACATCGAAGGTGGTTAATAGGCAATCAATACCAAATTAATCGGAAAGATTTCTTTAACGGATTTCTTAGATAATTGTATGGATTTTAAATGATTTATACATATGAGTATGATCAAATTCTTCATATGATTAGAGTCATCTCAAGCTAAGGTGTTAAAAATATATGTTTTGAAGCATTAACTTAAAGGCGCTACAGTTTCATTTTAATATAAAACAAGTTCTTTAGGTTTGTTCTTGCAAATGCGAGAACGAATTTTAATTCTTTTATTATCAATTGAATTCTAAGTAAATTGTTATGTATAAAACAGCTTTTCTGATTATAAATTTCAGCCCTACAAAGAATTAAAAATATATCATTACATAATCGGTTAGTCACTGGTCCCCTCTAGGAATTGACATAATTGCTTGGTCAGAATGCAGTGGTCTTTCGCTAACTTAATTGCAATTGCCTGGAACAGCATCAGCAGCAGCAGCAGCAACACCAGCAGCAGCAACATGTTACATTGGCGACCAAAAACACACACACACACAGTCGGGATAACATCAGCGACAGGACCTTCCCGTTTGTGTTTCTGGGCCTAAAGCCACCCGGGGCCGTTGGCATTTATCGGAGCTGTCAGTTTGCATTGAGAGCAAAGGTCTCATAATGCTGTCAATGCAATTAATTGCTGAATATTGCAGAATATACACACACCTGGTTTGGCCTTAAATTACAGTGATGCAACTTTAAGTCCAAGTCAAATGGTAGAGGAGATTATTAAACTTAAAAGGGAATAGTTTCAGTAATGAATTTGTGAGTATGAAATGGTTTGTTAAGTTAATTGAGGTATCTTAAATCTTTGAAAACTTTAAAATCAGTTTAAATTGCATCTAAATATTGTAATTTCCAGTACTTAATTGTGTTTAAAAATACTTCAATAAGCTGTGATAATGCATGCACAGACATATGGTTTTTAAAATAACTCCTTTTGCTAATTTCCCCTCTAAGTGGTGGTCCCCGTTGAAGTCCTCTCTTGAGATGTCATAATCCGTTCGCTTAATCCTTTCGCCACGCTTTGACACGCTCACAATTCCCTCGAAAGTCACAAGCTAATCCCACGCCATCGCAATGGAGATTCCTATACAGCCTTTGACCTTTTCCACTTTTCAGTCTCCTCTCTCTCTCTCTTCCTTATCTATCTTCCTTGCTCTGCTGTCTACTGGCCGCGACGATTTTCCGCGCCCTTTTCGCGACACTTTGTGACCCGCATGCCTTTCCAGCTCAAGTTTTCATTTCTTTCTTTAGCCTTTCCCCTTTTCCCATTTTCCCCTTTTTCCCCTTTTAATTTTTTTTTGTCATTTTAATACCCGCAAACAATTTAATTAAGCGGTGCGCTTTTTATATGCGCGATGGCTTTGTCTGACACGTTCTCGTTCGCTTCCCCGTCGCGTTTCCCGCTCTGTGTACTTTCCCGGCTCGTTCCTCACTGTTGCCCTGAATTTTCACTTAGTCAAACATGTTGACATTTCGTTAATGTCCTGCTGTTGCCGCTCCTGCTACTGATGCTGCTGCTGCATGCGTATCCTTTGCGCCAACCTTAAAATTTGGGCCACGTTTGCTGATGATTTGATTTGATTTCATCTCGTTTTAAGTTTTATGCTCGCGCCCCTATTGTTGTTGGCCACATAAAGACATTTAAAGTTGTACGTTCGCTTGTGTTTTTCCAACTTTTTGACTGCCATAAAAGCGAGGGAGCGCACACAGCGCACACAGAGCGGCCGCTTCGTGCCCGGCATGTATTTTTGGCTTACTTTGTGATTTGTATAAATACAGGAAGCGGAAATGACAGTCACGACACGGAAATGGCACGCCATTTAATTTCCATGCACTGCGGCCGTGACTCTCCGTCCTCCAGCGTCCTCACTCCCCACTCTCCATTGCGCCCACGCATTTCCCCTGGCATCCTCGGTACACAGGACTCCGTATCTTTTTATATCGCATGCAAACAACAAATTTTGGGTTCACGAGAGCAAAACACGTAACACACGCAGATACACACACACACGAGGCCATTTTCATTTTCATTATTTGCCTGAAATTTTGGGAGGACATCTTGCGTGATGTCTGGTGGGTGCAGACAACGTGGCGTATGGGTAATTAGGTATTTTTTGATAAACATTCATAAGTAAAATGATCCTGAGACCTGTCAGGAAATAAAGTGCTTAACTTTTGGACCCTTACACCGATTATTTAAATATAAAACCATTAATTATAATGTATTTAATTAATAAATTGCAATCAATCTAAGGCTTTGTATTTAGTTAAGAGCCCATCGTCTTTAATTAAATTGTGGAAATATTAATACACCTCCACACATCTGTAAATGCTGGCGAATAATTTGGTTTTGTATTTACTATATTTCAGCATAGAAATAAATAATTGCCTTGGCCCGCGGCTGCTGTTTATCATTTGAATTTAATTATTAATCTATTCGAATTATTTAACCGCCTTTGTTATAATTTTTTGCGACCGCCGCATAACTTATTCGCACTCGAGGCCATATTAATATCACTTATTAGTTCTTAATTGGATGCATTATTATATATTTAATAATTTGTAATTTGCAGCAATTGATGGCTTCCATTTGAAGAGGCTTTCTGTTTGGGTTTTGTTTTGTTTTGTCTTTTTTCGTGCCCGGTTAATCAATTAATAAATGAATTTATTTGCCCAGCTTAATTGCTTGGCTACTCCACAAAATGCAAAACAAAGGCTCCCATAAGCGGCATTTAATGTTTTTGTATTTTATAATTACGATGCATTAACTATTTATTAAATCAATGTTTACTCTGACGCATTGTTATTATTATTTGCCTTAATTGTATCTCATTTTCTATCTGTCTTGTTAAGCCGCTGCAGCTAATGTTTATTTTAAGCCAGACTTTGTGGTGTGAGAAGCTGAGGTGTCATTTAAATTTTCCAGAAAGAAAAAAGAAAATCGAAGTAGCTGACAAAGTGAAAGTTTAAGCTGATATCATGATATGCAAATTGCTCGCCAGAAGTCGAGGGAGAGAAGGAGCTTGGCGATGAGAACCAACATCAAAGGCGACAGCTTAAAGGAGACAATGACCCAGGCCAGGACACTATCGTTCCCGGGTTTGATGGGGCTTTTGTTTTTTTTTTCTTTCTCCCCACTCCTGGTTTTTGGTGGCCTCATTTAATTTAGACAGCTTTTGTTACAACAGTCAACATTTTATTTGCACGTTTCGTTTTACGGTTTTTGTCACTTGCCGTCATCTGATATTTCGCCAGCTCCATCTCCATCTCCAGCTCCCCGCTCTGGCTCTAACTCCACCACCAACTCCACTCTCCACCCTGCAGCGGTGCCACCCGATTTTGCCCCGGTTTGCCACCGCCTTGGCTTTTGTTTGCTTTAATTAAAAGTTAAGTAGGTGCGAGCAACAATGCCGGAACGATCTTGGGAGGCGTGCCGACGGAAGGGGCCAATGGAAAAGGCGACCCGAACGTTGTAAATGAAGTTGTCAACTTTTGCCAGCAGCCTCCCCCTTTCACCATTTACCCCTTTTTGGACTCCCTCCCCCCCGCTGTCTCAATTTCAACTATTTTACACAACTCGGGGGAATTTTTGCAATTAATAAAGTTTTTTAGCCCCAATTTTGTATATAATTGTTGCTGGTTTGTTGTGTATTCTTCTGTTTGTGTAGTTGCAATTAGTTTTCCGTAGTTTCCAGCGCTGCTTTGATGCCTTTTAGGCACTCAAAATTCCGAAATGAATGGACAAAGCAATGATGCCGGCTCCGGACACGGCTACGGGTGGGTTAAGTGATGGAGGAGGGCTTGGGCTCGGGCCTGAGGTGGGACAGGTGCGCTTGGATGATTGTTGTTGGCCGACTTAAGTGCCAACTCTTGAAGCAACATTTTTGTGTTATTTTTCTCGGCAGCACAACTCGACGACTGGCTCCTCAACTCTGTGTAATTAACGTGAAAATTGAATTGAAAAAGCTCAAAAGAAGGGAAATTCAAAGCAGAAAACTTGCCCCTTGGGGCCGAAGGCAAGGCAGAGACAGAGAAGCAGTGAGAGAGAGAGTAATGTAATGATTTCCAGATAATTATTTTCAATTCAAAGTGGTATTCTTCGAAGTCGTTTGTTTAATATTTCAAAAGATATTGAAATTAGTAGTTAAACTTTGTTAATATATTAAGATTACTTTCCTTTTAGATTTATATAGTTGTTATTAGCAATAATTTGTCTTTAAATCCTACTCATATACCCTCTTTTAACAATTTTAAGATTATTTCAACTTAGTAGCTTAATCTGACAAAATAAAATTGCTGCTGTCATAGTGTGCCGCATTCACGGTTCGGCATTTGCCCCATCAGATGCACACGGCAGATGCTACCTCAATGGCCACATTTTCCATGCGAGATTAACCGTCGACGATGCCAGCCGCAAACTGACTGTCGTTAAAAACTGCAAAAACCCCGCATGGAAAACCGGCAGGAGGGAACCGCCAACAGAAGCAGTGGCACCTCCGAACCGAACCGCGGCCAAAAACAGCAACAAAATGCATTCCGGTCAGGAGGAGTTCGAGGGAAGGTTAAATGCGGACAGACTGGCAGTGGGGTTGAGTGTCCGCAGCCTCTGTCTGAGGTCTGCATTTCCAGCGGTGTTTGGTGGCCAATTTTCTGCGGCATTTCAGGGATTGATGGAACGAGAGGGGAATGGGGGTGGAGCGGGGTCTGTGGAGTTATTTAAACAAATACCGACGTGTCTATAATATTTAACATTTTGCTCTATTTGGCTCGTTGGTTTCTTTGCTCCTCTTTGCGTGCTTTTAATGGCTTTGCTCTGTGTGTGCAAATAAAATGAAATGGCTGCAACTGCACTCCCTCGCCAAAACCAACGCCAACACAACGTACCAATGACCACAAATTGAGTGTTAATAAAGTCATGTTAATAACTTAACCGAAAGCGGACAGAAAAGGCTCCTTCTGCCGCTGCTGCTGCTGTTTTCCGCTGTTACTTGGAAAATTAGCAAGAAATTGCCCTTAAAATTCATTACATCTGCCGCCCTGCCATGCATATGGCAGGCATTCCGAAACAGATGCGGGCGGTTGAAAAAAGGGGTGAGGGGAGGAGTATGGACAGGGACATGGACAGGGACAGGGAAAGGGACAGGGAATTTTCGGAGTCGTCTGCAGCTCGATTTCTAACACCAAACTTCCGTTTTGGCTTGGCGCCAGGCCGCAACAAAAGTTCCCGTTCTGACTGACGACTGCCTGGCAGGCTGGTAGGCAGCCAAAACAACCGGCAGCACCATCCCTGGGCACCCCTGCCCGCTCTTTCAGCAATTTCAAACCCCTTTCCCTGCCCTTGTCCCTGCTCCTCCCAGCAAATTCAATTCGTTGCCATGGCGGCGAGAGCGAGCCTCAAAATTTCATTGCAATTCATTCGAGTCGGGTCGCAGCTCCTCTTCCGCTTTTGCCTGTGACAAAAATATAACAAAAATAGAAGAAGCCAAGAAAAGGAGAGGGGGGGAGAGGAGAGGGGTAGTGAAGGGAGGGGAGCCACAACAAAAAAATTGCAGCCTTCTTTTTCGTCCTTCGGCTCTCAAACAATGCCAGCCCGGCAACAAAACAGCAAACAATTTGAGGCATTCAAATGTGCAACCAGCCAAAAGCCAGAAGACGAGCGATGCAGAGAGAGAAAGTCTGGATATGATTATGGATTTATAATTCTGTTTCTCTTAAAATACTTTTCGTCTATTAATATATAGTATACTTTTTAATATAAAGTCGAAGAAACAGTGTCCTGTGATTTAATATTTAATGTTAAATAAACTATACAATAGCATGCGTGCCGCTTAAAAAGCTTTTATATATTCTACAACTTTAAGCAACTGTTTCTAATAAATTGTTGCCTTGTAATTTTCTGTATAATTTCCTGTTGTTCTAGTTTATATTATTTTTCTCTCTGTGCTGCAAACGAAAATGTGTGAAAGTTGCAGTTGCTGCTGCTGCTGCTGCAATTTGAGTGCGAAAAAGTTTGCATACCGAAACAGTAAAAGGCATTTATTCCAGCGTGAATCCGTTTGCCCAACCAGGCAGCTCCTCGTCCTGCAGTCCCAGCCAGAGCTCGGGCCCCAGCTCCATCTCCTGCTCCTTTGCCTGCGCCTGCCTCTGATCCTGCCTTTCTTTCCTTCTGGGGAATGCAGGCTACTGTAAGTGCAGTCAATTGCCTATGTGGGTCAGCATTGCATTTGCGCTTAATGAGCATAAATTATGCACAGAGCGGCATCAGGCGCATTTAAGGCAGCAGCAGCAGCAGCAGCAGTAGCGGCAACTTTGCTGCAACTTTCGCTTGTCGCATCAACTCATAAAATTTATGGCGTCTGCGTGTATTTTAAATTCTAATAAAATGTAGCAAAAATTCGTATGGGGGTGGGCTTCCAAGTGCGGTCTGGCTGCCGAAAAATAAAAGCAAGCCGAGAGCCAGGCAACGCCAACTTTTTGCTTGCCTTTTAAAAGTTACTTTTACCACACTCACACACAGATACAGCTCACAGATACACACACACACACAAACACACACACTGGCACACCTTTTGGCAGTTGCAAGAACTGCCGAGTAAATGTGTTTGCAATATGAAGAAGTTATTCCACATCCACTTCCATTTCCCCTTTCTCGCTCGCTCTGGCTTTCTCTGGAAAAGTTTACGAATTTTCCCTGGGCAACAACAACATTTAGTCGTAAATTATAATCAAAAAGGTGCCAGAAGTGTGTGTGTGTGTGTGTTTGTGTGTGGGTGAGTGTGAAAAAGCATGTAAAATAAATAAACAAACCGCTGCCTGCATTTTAAAGGCTCGAAAGTGATTTAGCCAGGCTCTGGGCCTTTAGCTGCAGTTGATTGGCCAAAAACTATTCCACACCAGAGGGAATTGCCTGCCAAGGCTGTGCTAGTGTGATTTTATATATACTCGAACGTATTTTTTCAGCATTGAATTTAATTGAATGGAAAATGAAAATTAATACACTTGCAAGATTAAATATCTGGCTTGATTATAAATAATTTTTTGAGGCATTCCTGGCTTATGATTGGGAAATTCGAAACATTGGATTTATTCCAATAATTTTATAATCAGGAAAAAGATTCTTTGAATGAATCAAAATATTTCCGAGTAAATTCCAGTTACTGTTAAAAATATGTTACCTGCCAACAAAGAAACCAATTCTGTATGCTTGCATATGTTACGTAAATGATTTCAGATCGTATTTCCTGCTCATTAAATAGAATTCGTTCTATCAGGAAAACAATTACGTTTTAAAATTCTATTGAAAAATGTGTAATTTCAAATATGGATTCTGCCTAAAGCAAGAGTATCTTGTATCTGTAACTACTGGTTGGGAAATTCAGCGAAACTTCCCAATGAGTTTTAAGGAACACTTTACTGCATAGGACTTCACATTCTCCATGACTTTTGTAGCATTTAAATATTAAATTGAAAATATATACATCCTACATTAAATGCTTAAAATATTTTTCCATATAAAACAAATATATTTCTCACTCAAAATTGAATCAATGAATATTTTAAGCAAATTTCACATTTCGAAAGCCAACAAAACACAAACCTTTAATCTTTCTGAATAATAACGAATAAGTATAAACAAGAGTTCAAGCAATCATTGAATTTTGTAGCATTAAAGAGCACATATAAGGAGCACCCAAGTATATATCCTTTTGCTGAGCTACGCCATTTCTTGCAATTTCATTTGAGCTCGTGTCGTCGCGTCTCGTCTGGATACAATTGAATTTATTTGTTGTCTTTGAGCTGAAGCTTTTAGCGGTGCCACTTTTTACCTGTAGATGCAGACTTTTTGGTAAGCGACAATTTGTGTTACTGCAAATTTAATGCCGAATCATGTGAGTGCGAGGTGAGGAGTGGAGAAAAAGATGTCTCCCTCTAGGACCAGCATCCTCCGACCCTCGGCCGCCTTGGTTTCTGGTTTCACACACACTTATGCATGCATGCAGCAAGCTAAAAACCGAGTTGAGTGCAGGACCAAAGTGCAGAAAGAGATGGAGGCACTGATAGAGATAGAGACAGAGAAGGAGGAGAAGCAGATCGGGACAGAGACGGAGATGGAGCGTTAGGTGAGAGCAAAGTTAACTTTGCCCACGACAAAGTGACATATTAGCGTAGTCAACTTTACAAAGCACACATACTCCGGAGCGGAGTGGAGTTAACACTCGACTGCCTGCCAGGCTGCCAGGCAGCCAGGCTAGCAGGCACTTTGGGGTTAATTTTGTTATTTGCCGGAAACTTTGCCCAAATTGTAGGCATGTGCAAAACTCCTGAAGCAATTTAGTTTACGCTGCTGCAAGTGTCGCAAAATTTTTAGACATTCTCCCTGCTCAAGAAGACGAAATCAAAAACCAATTAGAGGTCTCCACGAGAGGAGTGGCGAAGCAACTTTCGGGCCATATAATTTAGCACGCCGTGTAATTTTCCCAGAAACGGAATTCACTTTCATCCTTGCTGCAGTTTTTTGTTTCATAATTGCAAAAACATTTTCGCACCGAGTAATTATAGACTCGCGACACTAAGGCAACGCACAGCCGTCTGTAATTGCTAGCTTTCTCTGAGCCCAGCGAAAGTTTTGCATAAATTTGCAACGCGCTCTTTGCCAGCTTAATTATGCCACCCTTTAAAGGGTTCGCGCAACATAATTAAATATAAATTAAAACTAAAATTTAAATGCAATCATATAAATGTCAATGAAATCATTTCGATTTACCAACTCGACCGCAGCGGTCGGGCATCTGGTCAGCAATAAACAGTGAAAAGTCTCTCCTATCTTTCCATGCATGATCCTGTCAGTTGCATTTTGCAAATGATGCGCAATTTATTAATTATCCATGAAGCCCTTTTTAATAAACCGAATTACAAGCGTGCACAAACGGCAAATTCGATAAAATTCATAAATGTTATGTTTATTAGTTTGCCAGGCAGGCAAAAAATGTAATTTGCATTTCGGTTAGACTTTGATAGTCCATCGAATGGAGCGCACAAAACATTCAATCAACATAATGAAAATGAAAAAAAGAATCCGCTCTGTCCGACTCTGTCAATTAGCCACTTGACGCTGGCCAACGGCCCACAGATAAATACCAGTGTCCTGCGGTCCAGCTGTCACGGGGAGGACGAAGCGCTCAATTAGGGCTTAGGCATTCAATATTTTAATTAGTTGACAAAGTATTTCAAAAACTTAAACAAACACTAATGCATACTGATTGCCAATCTATTTGGCACAACTCATTACAGCCGGAATTTAGGGTTTGAGTCGAAATATGTATTTATTTTAATGGCTAAAGGGATTTACAGCGCCAAAGAGTTGTGCCATTTCATTAGGCTAAATTTTTTCCGCACGTGTGCCGCCTGACAAATCGCCGGGTTACTTCATTCCATAATCATTGCAGACACGCTGAGTTGTAAAAAACTCAACATAAATTAAGTGTCTACCCACATTAGTTGGTAGTTTTTTGTTTTTCGCCCTGCACTCTCACCGAAAAGTCTGCAAATCCGACCCGGGCTCACGCACCTTTCACTCATTTTATGGCCTAAAATTCGCAGGGTACAAAAAAACAGACGGCGCTCCCCGCCTAATGCGCATTGAATAAAGTACTAAAAAAATAATTTGCAACCTCTGGGGGGGCCCGAAAGCATAAAGAACGGAAAGGTGAACGTCCAAAAGGGAAATCAGAGCGACGGGCGGTAGCTGCCTGCCCCTCCTCTCCTGTCTCCCTGTCACTCTGTTCAAAATTTTTATGTTTATTGCGTATACGCACAGTGTTCGAGAGTGCGTGTCTGCGGAGGCGCATGTGTGTGCGCGCGGGCGTGGGTTATTTTATATACACACTTCCGGTGACTGGTTCCCGGTTACCAGGCCTCGTGTTTAATGTTGTTTTGACGCCGCCATATTAACCGGAGGCGGGAATCCGGCTGGATCCGGTGAAAGGCAGGAAATGTGCGACGCCAGGTACTTTCTATGTAAATGGATACACGCATTTGTTACCCTTCCTCTTGGCTAAACCCTTTTTTGTTTGCCAGCTTCCGTATCCCAAATATTTATGGCCCTGGGGCATATGTTTGGATCCAGCAATTTATTTAACCTTCAAACTGCGTTGTTCTCTGTCCTATTCCAGGATTTGGGTACGAGTATTTGTGGCAAAGGTGTCGCCCTGTGTTTGCCCAAAAAATTTGCCTAGATTTGTTAGACATTATAGGCCAAAGCTTAGTGGCTGCTGCCAGTGGCGCAGTTTGACGTGGCGAATTGCGGATTGTCGGTAAATTTGTATACGATTGGGTTTTTGGCCAAGAAATCAATTGGACAAAAGGCATGAGTTTCCGGCATCAATTCCAAGCAGATTTTCTTTTTGAATGCAAAAGAAGTTAAAGTTATTTATATAAACTTGATTTATAAACCAACTTTGGTAAGAAATTTAATTTTTAATTAAGTAAAATGAATTGTTAAATTATAAAGTTAAAGAGAAGTTAGAAAAAAAAAAGTTTTTATTCCCTTAATTATTATAACAAAATATATTATTCATTCGTATCAATTAGTTAAATCCTTCAAAATCTCTTAAGTTATCAACTTATTTCAGATCAATTTGACCCAAATTGATTGGCATAAAGCCTTAATCTTAACTTAATCTTACCACCCGGCCCTCCAAGAGTTCACTTTTCATGCGGTTTATTTACATCCGTCCCGCAGCCGCGGCGCAAAAGTTTTCTTTATTTTCTTCGTCACTTTTATTTACGATATAAATTGCACAAATGGTCACGCGACTGACCAAACAATAAAAGCGCCGGCATTAATCTTCTCTGGCCCTCGCGAATGGTAAGTGGAGCCC
>VNJS01015949.1:0-11470 GCA_008042575.1 Drosophila watanabei
AATACCATAAACAAGAAACGGAGTTAACTTTGGAAAGCAGGAGATTTAATGTCCTTTTAGTTTGCAATTTGATTAGAGGATCCGAATTTTAAATTGAACAGAACTGAGCCAAAAATGTTTTAATTTTCATTTGGAAATTTTTCGGTGTAAGTTTTTATATGAGTTTTAAATAAATAGACAGATTAGAAGGCTCTACAAAATTTAAGTTTTTTATTATATTCTCAAAAAAACTTAAAATATACGCTTTCTTTACACCGATATTTTTTAAATATTATTTATCGATATTTTTATATAACAAATTATGTATATGGTCGGAAATGACACCTTCTTTTTGTTGTAAGCTTCTCACTAAATTTATATTACCCAACAAGGGCATCGAAATATAGCTTTTAATATATATATAATTTAGAAGAAAGCTATCTCTTCCCTACCAGTAACCAGTTAGGAATTCTAAAACCGAAGCTACAGCTGTTTGAAAGCATCTGCCTCCTATTTATGTCAAGAAATGTTATAGAATTCATAAAATATTTTACATATTCCCTAATATTCAATGGTACTTAGAAAATGTTCAAAACCGGCACCACAGTAGCTAAACCCAAACCCGATCCCACTTAACTCCTCATTCCCCCCTTTGGAAAGACCCTCTCCCCTGAGGGGAAATCGCAGCTTTTTGCTTATCGTGTTTATATTGTCGTCGTCGTCGTCTTCGTTGTGTGTGGCCCAGCGATTGTGTACTTGGGTTTATGTTCGTGTGTTTTGTCGTCGCCTTAGTCGTTGGCAGGACGGTCAGCCCTAGAGCAGAGGAGGTCCTGGCCTAGAGGGGTCCACGGGGATGATGGTTATGCGCCACTCACATGCAACTGCCGGGCCAAAACAATTTGAGGGGGATTTCTTGCTGCTTTCGGCCGGGCTGTGAAATTTTCTGTGTCACGCTGGCCGCACGAGCAACAGTCCCCGCGAAAAGTCCGCGCACCCGCACCGTTCCATCCAGCCGCAGGAGTAAATTCCTTTCCCGACTTTGCGGGGCTTTTTTCGGGGGTAATTCTTCCATTCCAAGTTTTTGCTTTCTCTTCTTTTTTTTCATCGTGGTACAATTAGGCCAAACGTTTGGGGAAATTTGTTTTTATTACAATGCTATTACTCGTGATTTGTATAAGGCGTAGGCGACTCTCTGTTAATAACTTTGTGAGCTCTCAACGTCGCCTTCCTGGCCGCCTTCGCATTCTTTTAAATTAATCACATTTTTGTGTTTCGAACGGGGGGAGCGGAGGGGCGAAGCAACGTTTTGGTAAAGTTAATGTATTATTTTAATGCCATTTCCGGCTGGCTGCGTGATTTGTGGATGAAAATCCATATTTCGGTTTAATTATTTCAGCAACCGAGTGCCGCCAGCACCCACAATTGAATCATCGTCGGAAAAATCGCTGAGTGTTATCTCTCCTCGCGATAAATCGAAATTTACCCCCCTTATTCTTTATTGCCAATTTCGCCGTAATTTTCTCTCTTGGCTTTTAAGCTTACTTGGCTCCGATCAGCAGCAGCATCATTATTTGCAGTTTCATTTTCAATTATCTAATTTCCCCCAGCGGCCACTCGGGCAGGCAAACAACAAACTATTAGAGCCACGCCCACATCAGTTAACAACTCAGATAAGCTTCCTTTTTTGTTGCCAATTGAAGTCCTTCCTACCACCGACTTCCTATCCTTGGGCCCACCCAATCAAAGTACACACATAAAAGAGGGTTCTTGGGAGCTGTGCTGGCAACTTGGCCACAAGGAGAGATCGCTTCCGTTTGGTTTAGGTATTTTTTGGTTTTAAATTTTTAGAGAAAATATTATTGGTGTTTAGTCAGAGTCCTACTTTATTTTTTTTTAATTTATGTTAATGGTTATAGGCCTTAGAAATACATACAAAATATATTAAACTTTTAAAAAGAACTATTTAAATTCAGTATTTAAATTGCAAATATAGAAATAACTATGCTAAAAATATAATTTCCTTAGATAACCTTATATTATAAACTAAATTAAACTAGTTTTCGTATATCCAGATTTAAAGGATCCTTTCCTATAGTTAGGATTCAGCTTCCAGCATCACTGCTTGACATAGAGGAAAGCCATCTGCCATAATAAGCTCTTGCAGCGACCCCGATAGCAGGTTGCGGAATCGTGGAAAAGTGCAGGCTGCAGCACCTTGTTGCCATTTCGGCATTGTGCTCACATGAAGGACTCCAACGGCTGCTGCAGCGGCACCTGCAAATGCGCCAGAATCCACGGGAAAGTCGATGGTCACAAAGGATGTTTTGTTTGCCGTAAATGCCCACTGTGCGGCGGCTGAGCACACACACGTGCTCACCTTAAATTTTCAGCTAATGTACTCACGTGCAAACACAATCATCACACACACACACACACACACACACACAGAATGTGCGAGTAAACAGAAAGTGCAATGCAAGCCACTAAAAAGTCCAATGCCGCCGGCATGCATTTTGTATTGCATACTTTTCTGCGCCGTGGCCGAAAGAAAAGAAAAGAAAAAGGAAAAGCGCCAAAGAAGCAAGGGGAGATGAGGAGAAGGCAGACTGGAAGGAGCGGAGAAAATGCAGTGGAAAATATTGTGCAGAGGGCGCGGTCAGAAGTTGACAACGACAACAGAGCCAACAATGAGGCATTTTTAATGTGACCATTAAACAATGGCAACGAGGACAATGCACATGCACACAATCAGGATAAAAGAGGGGCGAATGAGGGGGCATTGACTGCAGTGGACGGCAGTGTCCAAATATTGAACCCAACATACAAAGTTTCAAAGAGGAAAATTGGTTTCTAAAAGGGAATTCTTGAGCTTGTGAGTGACTTTTCAATTGGAATTTTTAATAATGTTAATATTGAATATTATATTTAAAATAAAAAACCCCATTTATATTCTCAAAGTTGGGTTCTTGTTTAAATTCATAGATATAAAATATTTCTACATGTATTTTATTTATAATAAAGCTTTTTACCTCAAAAATAATAAAATACAGACGGCCAAATAAACGTGTACTTAATGTCTTTGAATATAAATCTAATTCTCTTAAATATAAACCCTTAAAAAATTCGAGCTTACTTAAAATCTATTGTCCAATATAACCAAATTAAGTTCAATCAAAAATTATACAAATAGAAATCAGGAGTGCTCTTTAAATGTGTTCAATTTGCCATCACAATGTAAGATTCCCCTTGTTGCACACTCGAGTGACTATATTGGGTTATCCGCAACAAGCCAAAGTTTCCCCAAGTCGCGCGGATATATACATACATATATATATTCCTATATAAGGAAAGAGAAAAGGCAGTCTTCGCATTCAGCTGCTGTCAGTCGCGCGCGAAAACTTTTCAATACAAAGTATGAAGCCCATGACGCTACTAAAAGGAGACATTGAAGAATGCGACAGCCCCAATGAGGCGACAGAACAGTGCGGACAGAATGTAGAGCCGAGGACCCGACCCGGGCCAGAAGCAATAAGCCAAGAAACGAGCCACGGTAAGGACATTTGGCCGAGTCACATACACATATATACAACTGAATGAACCGCAACAAAGGCACTCAACTGACTCCGATAGCGACTCCTGCGGCTCCGAGTGCCACGGCAGTGACTTCAGCTATGGCTGCGACAATGAGTGCACATTGGGAAAATAATAATAATAAAATAATTACAAATAGAAGTTAATTTTATTTATAAGGAAAGTTTGCAGATTGTAAATATTTTAGTTTAAATAAATAAGGAGAATTTATAAGTTTAAACGCTTTAAACTGCTAAAATAATTAACGAATACATATAATGATCATCTGAACAATCAACTATGTTTTAACCATTGCTAATTTATTTAAAATCTGCCTTAAAATAATAAAAAAAAACAGGAGGAAGATATAAAATCTTCAAATGAATAGGTTAAGTTATATTATTTCCCAACTTAATGAACGTCCAATATAAAATCCTTACAAAAGTATGTTAATCTCTTTACCTATTAAACACTTTTAGATATTTTCCTAATGCCAGCTCAATACCTCAAAAATTTCCAAAATATTTTAAATATTATAAAAATACCTAATAAATTCTAAAAATATTTTCCCCCAATGTACTCTCGCTTTGTCTTGCCACTCAGCTGCACTCGAACTCGCAACCATCGTCCTCCAACCGTCGCCGTGTGTTCCCATCGAAGCTGTTGCATTTGGCCATGTTCAAAACCGCAAGCAGGGCGAGCATAACAAGAGTTCTTTGAATGAAAAGGAATCGAGTTGGAAGTTGGTCGTCGGAATGGGCCACATACAGAGCGGGGGGAGTGTGAGTTGGCCGACCAGGCAGCTGCCATGTCAAAATGAATGAATGGATGGGTATATGGCTGGAAGGCAAACCGACCACAAGCAGGCCAACAGCTTGGCCAACTTATATGTACGCATATATGCACTAGCAAAATCAAATTGGACATTTTGGAGTAACTGTTTTAATTGAATTACCAATTGAGTGCAGGGTTTAAATAATAAATGAATCAGATATATATTTATTAGATTAACGCTTGGCAGATGTAATTGTAACTTTCTAAGAATTACATTAATAAGTAATTTATAACTCGTATAATATCCAATTCTCTTTGTTATTACTTGTAATATTTAAATATCCCTATAATCCTTTTTTCGAGTGCGCTAACACATGCTTTAGCACATAAGAATGGCTGGCTAGAAAGGTGGAGTCGGAGACGGGGTCCTCCTGCCAACGCATGTCAAGCTGACCGGCCAAGAAGAAAAGCTCATGTCCTCAAATGTGAATGAGACCAGAATTGTCCTCGTCCTCGTCCACGTCGTCGTCGCTCCCATTCCCATTCCCATTTCCCTTACCCACTCTCATCCTAGTGCTCGTCCTCGAACAAAAAGTTTCAATTGTCTCTGGCCGAGAATGTGTGAATGCGATTGTCCAAGTTTCTCATTTGCGGCAAGGACTTGGATCCGATTCGGTCCTGCTTCCTGTTGCATGTGGGCACAATTAATTTTTGTTGCTTACATGCAGCACATGATCGCCAGGATAATGATGATGCCGATGCTGATGATGATGGGCGTGTGCCTTATGCGTCCATATTGTGCAATCCCTGCTGCCCTGATAAATGCCCCACTTGACCTGCCCCCGACCCCGACTCGGGACTATTTCCCTGCTGGATCTGGAATTCGGACTTGGGTTCCTGTCCAATGTCCTTTGTGGCCTCAAAGGGGGGTCTTATCGCCATCTCAGATAGTGTCAGCACCAGAGAAACTTTCGCCATTAATGAGTTATGCAAAGCTCAAGTGGAAACGGGAGTGCACTTAGCGCCACATCCTGCATCTTGGAAATTTAATTTAAACTTTAGTTGTTCTTGTTTAACCCCTGAAAGCTCATAAAATAATTGATTAGCTTGATATAAAATATATTTATATGAGGTTATAAGTGACTTAAAAAGGGAGTCTTACTTATAATTTTATAATTTTACAATGTTTGGTTTAAATTTTACTTTTTAACTAATTTCTTTCTCTTCTTAAAGCCTTTAAAATAATTTCAAGAATTAATACTAGATTTTATTTTAGCTTAAAAATGGGTTAAAGCTTTGTGGCCTGACGTTTCCTGCATCTTTTGTCGTTAATAAAGAAAATGACCGAAAAGTTTTCCAGGCAGGAAATTAGCATTTGGCAGCCTTTTCGCTTTGAGCCAGTTGCTCTTTCCGAAAAATTCTGCCCGGCATTTTCCTGGGGAAATGCAAATGGCGGGCAAAGTGTTACGGTTTTCGGGATTTTTGGTTCGTTTGGGTTTTTTTTTTGTTTTGTCTCCCTCTAGCCACCGCTCTCTGTTGATGGCTAGCCGTGATTAGTTTAGGTCTGGGGGATCGGGATGGGGATCGGTAAACCGGTCATGCCGCATGCCGCATTCTGGCGGCCACATGTTCCGTTCGCGCTTTTCGGCATCAAATGTTTTTCCAACGAAGAGGGGGCTTTCTCTTTCTGCTTTTAATAAGATTGCATTTCGCGCTGCAGGGCACCGGGGAAAGGCATTCGCAGTGGCATTCACACGAACGAATGGTCAACTTTTTGGCAGCTTTGCACCAAAGTTTATGACTTTTAATGGCGGTAGTATTTTATTGGGCAATATTTTGGTGGCTAAAAACTGTGAATATAAGAGTTTAAAATATTTATTTAAACTAATATGAAGTTCTTTTGTAAAATGTGATATTTTTCTATACATTTATTACACAGATAAAGTTTCAAAGCCTTTTAGGCTAATTGCAAGTTTTCCAAATAAATCTTACTCTCTAATTTATTTCTTTGTTAATTTAACTGATCCAAGTAAATATTTAAAACCTCTTCTCAATCACATCCCTTTGAGCTAGAACCCTAACCAATACTCGTAAGACTCTGTAATGTAGAAAATGGCTAAAAGCAATATGAGGCCGCAGCAACAATTGCACACGAATGACATTTCCACTGGCCGCTGCTGCACATTAGTTTCGCATCGCTGGCCTCAAATGGTTTTTCGGCCAGGCGTCGGTGTCGTCATAGCGTTTTCCGGCAGACTTTCCCACCTTTTCGCCTTCCTTTACTTTGTGGTAATTAATGTGCATATGTATGGCTGCTCGCCAGTGTGTGTTTGCAGTGTAGTGTGTGTGTCTGTAGTGTGTGTGGGTTTTGTGTGTGTCAATTACTTTGGCTCTTGCAGCTGGCCGGTTACAAATTACAGACTACGGGTCCTTCCTTTCTGGCGGCGAGTCCGGAGTCCTTTTTTGGCGGCAACTGAGGCTGGAGTTTTGTGAATTTTATTGGCAAATCAATTAGGTGGCTTCAAATTGTGTTTGGCTGCTGGTCAGCGCTTAATTTATTTGATTTCATTTGGCCAAAGAGCATACGAAAAGGAAAGGAAGAGCTTTCTTGTAAATGAAAAGTTTCTTTTTGTTTTTTGATTTTGATCATTTTTGTGTAGAGTTTTTGATTTTATAGAGAAAGAATGTTTTAAACTTTTATTTGTACAAAACTTTAAAAAGAAGTTTTTTATTAACACGAAAAAGGTTTAGCAACAAATAATATATTTTCTTTACATGATTTGTTTTATATTTATTATGTATACGATTTTTTAAGTATATCCTTTGATAGGTTTATTTTGCCAATACCTATTATTGTAAAGGACCCATAGCAGATGTGTTGTGGCTCTCGGCTCTCTGCGGCTGTCGTTATTGCCAACAATCAGTTATGGGTTTTGGTTTTTGGAGAGAGTTTGGGCGGGGGGACAAGGACGGGAATCAGCGTAAAATTTAATTAGCTTTAAGTGTGTTGGTTGCGGCGGTTGTTGCTGCTGTTGTTGCCAGCTACGGTTTCGTAATTTGTTGTTAATTACTTTTTGCAGAGCGGCTTTTTATTCGAAATTAACGCCAGCAGGTTTTTGGTATTTCTGTGTGTATTCTATATTTGTTTTTATTTGCTATAGGAAGAGGTGGCGCCACCCCCTGGTGGCTGGTGGCGTGGCGGCTGGTGGCGCTACTTAAATTGAAATCAGCCATAAATAGGCATTAAACTTGGTACATAATGATTTTAATGGCGGTTTTCTATATTATGCTGATTACTGTAAATTTTCGGTTTCAATTTGCCCGTTGTTATCGATTTTCCCCTTATCTTCACATTTGTTTCTGTCCGTGTTTCCTTTTTTTTCTCTCAGCTCTGTTTCTCTTTCAATTTGCCGCTGTTTGTTTGCCGTTCGATATAAATTTATCTAATGACTCTGCCATTATTTGCCTTTTGGGCACGCATTTATTTCATGGCAAATTCAATGCGTTGATTTATGGGCCGGTTTTAAAATTTGCATAATGTTATTAATTTGGCTCAGACGTTCAAATGGCTTAAGACGGCCCAGATGGCCGCAGCCTGAATGGATAATCAAAATATTCCTAGGACCCCGGGGCTGCACTTTAAAGTGAACGATTTGGGGCTGAGAGAATAAATTAATAAATGATAATAAACATTATTAATAAATCATAAATAAATTACTGTATATTTCACAAACATTAAAAGCCTTTCATGGGGCTTGAATAACATTTACCTAATTTTAATTGTTAACAATTTCAAAATCAAAATCAGCTGAACCTTTTGGAAATATAGCCTTTAGGGCTTCAGGTAAACTACTAAAAATACATTAACAAAGAGAGCTTTGAATCTCTTGTCGTATGTCTACAACTGTCTACAAATATAAATCAGATTATTTTTCGCCTTAATTATGCTTAGTAAAGAAGTAACACCTTCCACCAACGATTGCTGTTGCTCAGAGCCAACAATACCTGAGCAGGTGGCCTTGGGAAGGAAGCGGGATAGCGTGTCAGAGATCTTCACTGAATGCGGAAAAAGACTGGGCTACCAGGCCCGTCAGGTCGTGCAGCTGGCCAAGGAACGAAGCCAGGAACTCCTGTGCAGACCCTCTTCCAACTTATCAAAAAACAAACTCAAAAGAAACACTAACCGTAAACAAGGGTAAGAAGTCAACAATAGAAGCTATCATTTTCTACATTATTATTTTTGTTTTTTGTAAAATTTTACATTAAATTTCCCTAGTTTCTGGAAAAGATTCAGCTTCGATGAGTTGGCCACTGGCATCCTTGTTCTGATGATCCTGCTGATACTCATTCTTGGGCTTTGCCTGTTCCGCAGCTATAATCGAGCCCAATTCTATGGAACTGGTGGCTGCTTGTGGCCTATGCTTTGGGGTCAATGCCAGATAATGACCTGAAGCTAAGGAATCCTATTTACAAATGCCCTCGCAAACGTTTGTTCAATTGATTGTGGACAATAAACGCAACCACAAACTAGAATCTCCAATGTTTTGGGCCAAAAGCCAGCGGCGTTTTTACACCAATTTCAGTTAGTCAAAGGGCAGACCGCAAATGGGGCGGGAATGGAGGTCCTACACCTTTAGCTAATTAGGCCGCTGGCAATTGGGCTTTCTCTCTCTCTCTCTCCTTACATTTTTTTGTGGCAGGCACTGCCAATCATCAAACTGTTTAAATAATAAATCACTTTAAAATTAGTTTGCCAACTTGTGCAAGTTGAGCGACAGCAAATTAGTGAAAGTTAATTAAAACTATTTAAATTGCAAATTATTTTAACGTTTTTCACACACACTCACACTCCGGGAACACACAGCCGGAGACCCGAAGTCGTGTAAAAAGTTGAAACGTAATTCACGCACACGGTCGCCACCCACGACGAGTATATATGACTTTTCACAAAATGTTTAAATGAGGGAAATTAAAAAGGGGGAAAGCCCACCACTACCACCACCACCACGTGGAATATCTAGAAAAAATGTCAAGTTGCCGGTAGAGGATGTAGCAGGGAGAGGGATGGAAGGATGGGTGGGTGAAAAAGGGCGCTGGGGCGTGTACGTGTGGCGCAACAATTTGCATATAAAAAGGGTTGTTAGACTTTAAATAGCAGGCCTGGCCTATTATATGCATTAGGCCCCAGATATGGCGGGGCATTAAGATAAGGCACTTACGCCCAGCTTACCAGAGGCTCCACACTCTCTACTCACCGTACACCGTGCTCCGTACTCCGTGCCATGTATTCCGTTCCGTATTCCAAAGACCCCGGCGAAACTCCATACAAAACCGTACACACAGTCACCTACGCAAAAGTTAATTTATGCGGGCATGTCTGCTCCTCCGTTCTCCATCTCTCCGTCTCTGTGTTTCTCCGCCAGTTTCCCCTGTCTCTTGCGCCGGGAGTCTGGCTTGTTGAAATTTTAATTAAAGGGAAAATATTTAAGGATGCAGCGGCAGTAGCTTGTAGCAGCGCCAGCAGGAATGAATAAAAAAAGCGGAGCAAAGTTGAATGGAGTCGACGGAAGTCGGAGCGGGGAAATAACCCGCATACTCTAAAAACTTTTGGCCTTGCCAAGAACTCCGGCATCATCGTCACTTGACAAGTACTTAACTTCCGCCACTGACTTTTGCTTAATTCCTAATGATGGAATCCCAACTGCATTGCACGTAAACAAGAGCGCGAAAAAAATAAATATAAAGAGCATTGCCAGCGATGCCAAAGGATTGCGCAATAAACGTGAGATAATTATGCTAAAGGCGGTATGTGATGAGAATAATTATGAGCAGGGACAGGAAATTATTAGTGTTTATATATAAATATTTAAGCAGGCTGAGTTCATTGTCTCTAGGTTTATTAGGGGTAAATATAAACATGGCAAATTTAAAATACAAAATAAAGGTTATTCTTTGATTCCTCACTTACTTTACTTTACTTTGAAGGGGTTTCAAAGACTCCCTTTGCAGAGTCCGAATCAATGAGGAGTCACAAATCTGTGCACTATTTAATTAACGAACTTTCAACTTACCTTTGGCGAGCTGGCAACTCTTAATTAGTTTATACTCTCCGTATCTTTTGCTGTGCTCTGCCAGGACGAGAATTGAAGTCCAGGCCAACGGGCAACAGTTAACCCATAGCTCGGCTCGAGTCCTTGCTGCTGCTGGTATTTCAATTAGCAGGCTAATAGAGGCCGAATGACTTCTGACCCTGCAACGTGCAACAACTGACCGCAAGGAGGGCACGTCGGCAGCCTCCAGTTGCGTTGCACGTTGCCCAATGGCCACGTTAGCCAGACAGCCCGCATCTCTTTTAGGCCAGTCCTATCTTTTTTTTCTTCCTTTTTTCTGCAACTCCAGTACAGGATATCACGAGCAACAATGCCTCGAATCGGAAGGTACACTGGGCGGAAATTACTTTGATACGAATAGGAAATTGATCACAACTAAACAAAACTATTATATGTAAGTTTTTATTCGGGTATTAAATCAGCAACCAAGTTAAAACATTTTATAAGTTAAAATTTTCTTGAGTTTTTGACATTTTCAAAATTGTTAAACCACAAAAACTTGTGTTTTAATTTGGAAAAATTAGTCTTTTTTTTTGCTATTTTATACCTTCAAGAAGACCGGAAATATTCACTGTCTTCAAACCTCTTTATTCGATATTTATGGTATTTTCTGTAACAATTCTTGACAAGCCGAATTCGCTGTTAATCAAGAATAGATCAAGAATATATATGATGTTTAGATTTCTGACCAAAGCCAATCGGAAGTGTAAAATATAACAAAAATTTTATAAACAGCTTAATAACTGACACAAAAAAATTTGAATAACCTGAGTTAATAATTTCTATACCCCAAAATCTTCTTCCTAAACTCTTTCGTGTACTAAAAAATTAATTTTAAAATATGTAAAACAATCTTTTCCTTCATTTATTAATTTTTCTCTGTGCACATTAGAAGCAGCAACATTTGCAAATATCTCAATTGAAAATGCCTTGCCTACGTGAAGACCTCCACCTGATGTCGGCCTCTATTTTTGGCTGAAATAGCTGGTGGTGGTTGGTGGTTGGAGCTAGTACGTCCGGATGGGAGTCTGCGGGCC
>VNJS01015952.1:0-16289 GCA_008042575.1 Drosophila watanabei
CTTTGGACCCCGCGACAAGCTTCCCGGCTTCCCAGCCAGTAGTTCTGGCCATAAACAAAGCCCGAGGGCTTCGTTCCCGAGGCGTCCAGCACTGTGGGAAAATACAATAGAGTTCAGGAAATTACATATATCCGGGAAAAGAGCTTAACTAGCGGAATCTTATAAGGTTCTCTGGTTTTTGTTTATTATTTAAATCAATTGTTAAAACTGAAAGGGTCAGTATACAGTAGAAATTTATGTTTAGCGAGTCTATGATATCTGACTAATTCTGTAAGCAACGTGACTTAAAAAGTGTGTATTTATTTATCTTATTTACGAAGTACAAAACTAATTTGTTTACTATTCAAATTCGTTTAAAGTTTCTTTAGAAACCCTATTATGAATCATAATATAATTACTGAGGGGATATTCCTAGTAAAGTTCACTTGATCTGAATCCTAAATATAACTTAATGCATTATAATTATTTTAAATATTTCTATTTTTTAAATGGGCTGCTCAAAGTTATAATTGATTCGTTGGAAGTGATCTCACTATAGTAACCTATATGTTTGCATTATTTTGCTTATTTGCTGCTTCGTATTGTTATGCAAATATTATTGAAATGAGCAGATAATTGTAGACAAATAAGAAGTACACAGATGATTGAAAAACAGAATGTTCTTGTTGCAGTTTAATATCTGTTAAGCGTATTTTAAAAGTAATTTTTTATAGTACTTTAAAGTCTTTATATAAATTTTCAAGTCACCAAGAAGTCATTTTTTGCAGGGTTTTCGTGGAGTTTTTGTATATGTTTAACTGCATTTTTATGCTGATTTTAAAGCTTCCCTAACCTGAATTTTCTTTTACTATAAATCCCTCAAGGAAATCTCTAAATTGTTATTTTTTTAGGGGATTAACCCACACTTACCCTTCATGGCCCACGGCTGCTTGGTGAGTATACCGCGCTGCACCTGTCTCAGCTGCGCGTGGCACTTGTGGCTCACACGGCTCTCGTTAGCCACTTTAGTTAGCCCGAAGATCACCGAGGTTCGCGTTAAATGGGTTTCATGAGGGGAGCTCACCATCGGGGGACTCAGTTCCATAAGTGCCGGTTCCTCCGGCAGCAATTGCGATTCATTGGACTGACTTTGATAGTGCTGCGGCTGCTGCTGCTGCTGTTGCTGCTGCCAGGTCTGATTGCTGGCGCCCTTGGCCAAAACCGAGCCCAGCCAAAGGCCGAGCAGCATCAGCAGCGTTACGGCCCAGAGATATGGCCGAGATCGAGAGGTGCGCCTGATCTCCATGCCGCTGCCGTACTTAGTTACCTTGGCTTATTTATATTTGGTGTTTAACTCTATTTGCTGGCAGTGCGAACGATGGTATTGTGCGCGGTATTTGGACCGCGTTTGTTTGGCTATCTCAAATGGCTTGTTTGATTGCCGCTTTGCCGCCGTCCGTCGAAGGTCACCGCACCACGATTCACCTCACCTGGCCACGCCTCGCCTCGCCTCGCCTCGTCTCGCGTCGTCTCACCTGCGGTATTGATATTGGTTAATGTTTGTGCCAATTGATTGGGAGAAACTTTCGTTGGCCAATAAGCACGTTTTCAAACGCATTCGATAGTGATTTCCCACTGACACATATTTGCCTTTATTACTTTATTTACTAACTAACGCACTCTGGCCCCTCTCACTATACACTTTTGCTATTGCATTAGAATATTACGCATACGCCGTGTGGCTCTGTAATGGGTTATAATCTTCGCTGGTAGTTTTTTAACGAGTTCAAGCCGGAGCAAGGTAGCGAATTTTTGTGAAATTATTATCATTTAACGTTTTTAGTTCATTATGAGGGAATTGCATCTTTTGCTTGCCATTTTAATGAAGAGAAAAAACATGATTTTGTAATATGTACAGAAAATATATATAAATGTGGGTTACATTTTTTTAAATGAATAAAGGAATTGTACTTTTGAGACAATATATTTTGAATTAAATTATTATTACTATTTTTATTCGAGTTTAGTAATATTATTTTTTAAGGGACAAATAAAAGTTATTGTATAAATCACTTTTGCTTTTTATTTTTTATAGCGTCATAAATTAACCTTTTCTTATATTTTTTTCTGGCTTTTAATTGCTTATATTATTAAATCAATAATAAAAATCCATCCATAATTAATTTAATGTATATGCAAAGGGCGAAACCATTTTACATTTTTGACATTTTATCACATTAAAGCTTAATATATATCTCTTTAAATACCCATTTTCCCCTGTGTAAGAAAGTAAACAACTTAAACTGAGCCAATCCACGCACTACGCTACCCCTTTCTCCCCTCATCATCGATTCCATCATTAGAATATTACGCATACGACATGTAAGCCCATTACCGGTTAAACAATCGGCGAAAGAAAGGAGGGAACAACGACGCGAAGAGAAGACTTATGCAACAATTAACATTTTTAACACAGGCGTTAATAATTTTGCATTTAATTTTGATTTGGCGGCGCCAAGCGGGGTAAAAGTTTTTTGTTGAAAACGCAGCGAAAAAAAAGATAAACAAAAGCCGAAACGAGACGATACGATATGCGAGACTCAACCCAATTCCGCTGGGAGTGCGACTCAAACGGCGACTAAGGTTCAATTGATTGCCTGCGTTGCCCGGCGACGCGTCGGTTTCGAGTGTGAGTTCGAGTTTCGGTTCGAGTTTCAGTTTGAGTTACTTTGGTTTTGGGTGTTTTTCGAGTGACGCAGGCCGCTCTGCGCAGGTGTAAAGGCAGCGACGCCGATTGGCACCGCGCTGACCACACACAATCGGTGGCTTGTTGTTGCTACCTTTCGTTTACGCTTTGACACACAAACAAACTCACTCATACGTAATAATTCGCGGCTTATTGTTTATTATGACTAAAGGTGCGCGTAATCAAAATTAACAGACAAAAAGACAGCCCCAGAATCATGAGAGCTGCTGCCTTTGTGGCACAATCAATTTGGTTGCACAGAGAGAAATTTAAGAATTCGGGACTAAATATTTGAATGGGGAATTTTAAGAGGAACTTGGATAATACTATTTATCTAAAACACTCTAAAAATGTTTCTAAATAAAGTTATAAGTATTAGGTATACATTATGAGTCCCTAAGTTTTAATATTCGTTAAATATATAAGTAATAAATAAACGAAATGTCTAGCATAATAAATTTATATGCAGTACAACATTTATTTAATCTATAGCTTTATAGTTAAATGAAGAGTTTACAATAACACAAGAATTGTAATAAATAAATAGGTCAAAAATACATATGTCTATATTTATTATTTCATGAAAAAATTATCAGTAAAATAATGATATATGTAAATCTACATTACATATTAATTCAATCTAAGAACGCAGTATTACTTTAAATAATTTCTTAATGTTTTTTCTACTTTTCATTAATAAATATGCAATGTGCGTCAGTCCAATTGTTTCTACAAATATTTAAGTTACTTTAAAGACTTTAACCTCTATCTAGTTTATTTTTTCAGGGTAAAATATATGTACTTCTCCCCAGTAATTAAAGGCCATCAAGAACGTTTTATTTTAAAACATTAAAACCGTTTTTTTTTGTCACTGTACATGGTTAGCGCTTTTTGCTCGTTTTCTCGCTTTCCTAAGCGATCTTTTTGTTGGTTTTGCATAATTTAGACGCCGCTTCTTTTGTGGCAAGCGCAACGCGCGACGCGACGCCCCTCGGAAACAACACATATATATACGTACATATGTATGGACCCGTCTATTGTGGAATTTCGAAATATATTTGATCTGCATTTACATAACATCAGTGCGGAATCGGTGTGCGGGAAGAGTGCGGGCGGGGGAGACAGAGCGCCTTGCGGATCCACACTGAAGGTCTGGTTATTGGACACTGTTTGGATGGACGCTCCTCTGATCAGAATCCAATTAACAAGTCTTATTTGCCAAGAGAGCACAGAACTGGCTGGTTATTCCCACTCAACTTACTGGTACTTAAATGCTCCTCTTGTTTGACTTAAAACTTATTTTTTATGGTCGAAACTTGCCGAGTGCTTTTATTTTCACTTTTTCCTACATTCCGGCTGTAGTTAAGATTGCTTTTATTGAGACATTACCGAGATGAGATCCGCGTGCCTCTGATTTTTTCTTCACCGATTTTATTTGACTTTTTTTTTTTTGTTTCTTTCCCCGAAGAGATTTTTTTCCACCGAGAGTTTAACTTGGACTTGGACCGACTTTCGTTTTCGTTTCTTTCGCTGGCTGATAAAACGCACTGCACAACAGATTAGCTGACTCTTGCTCGTGCTGTGGCCCTGCAACTTGTTTGTGCTTTTTTTGCTTCTGTTTTTTTTTTTGGCTCTTTGAATTTTTGTCCGTTTCTGTTGACGTTAACCGAATTTCGTTTTCATTTTCGCTTAAATTGTGATGATGATGAGGGCCACGACGCGTGCAACGCTTTGGTAACAACTGTGCGCCGCTGCATTTTGGCTCAAAGTTTTATAAACTTGGTCGCTGGTCAACTGAGGCGGCTGCGGCAGCGACGACGACGGCGCAGCAGCCGAGAGATAAATCAACAATTGGAATTTCAGTCTCAAGATCAACAAAAGGCGAGAGACCCGAAACCCGAGACCCGACACACTCACGACTTGACGACTCCCTTACGCGCCCGAGTCCGAGTTTTCAGTCCGGATTTGTCGCTGGCCGGTGGTCAATAATCGGGTCTTTTATTTTTTTTTTAGCTCAGCTTCGGCTCTTCGCCTCGGTTATTGCACGCACCTCGAAGACCCGCTCTCTCTTTCGCTCCAGAGCCGAGCCTCATTCTCGGACCATCCAGGCCCTTCAATCAATCAAAAGACTCAATCACGTGGTGCTCATGAAAAAGAGCGATGGTCGCTCAGCTAAGCGACGTAAAACGTAAAATGTACAAGTGGCGTTGATTTATTAGTAAAAATTACTATTATTACTATTACTGTTGAGAAGTGCAAACAAAACTATAAACAGCACACTTTATTTTATGGATTTCTAAGTTATGATTATGTACAAAATTTATAATAAATATGCAAGTTTTAAATAAGGCTTCTATGACATTTAACCCTTATACTATTTTCAACCTGCTTTAAGAAATTTATCTCAGTCATCAAGACCTTTAATGAATGCCATTAATTTAATTACCACTTTTCCCACCTTAAAATATATACGTAAAATCTTGTTAAAAATACAACAATCTCTTTTCGACGAGCATCTGCGAGTGTATTGATAAAAGCTTTAATTAATTATATAAATACAGGATCCGTAGGTTAACATGCCGCTTTAAAATGATATTTTAATTGGGCTTATGTTACTTATTTTAAGGCTTGAGGTCAGCAGGTTTCTGTGTACAAAAAATAAAGGCTGCAATTTTTTAAGCGATGAAAGACATCTGACGAGGAAGTTATTACGTTTTAAGTTCAGCTGTTATATGCATACTTGTGACGGAAACAAATTGTAGGCTCATTACCTAAGACAGCCATGCAAAAATTAAAAACCTTTATAATAATAATTTAACAAAAGGTAAAATATTAAATTAAAAGGAAAAGAAAAGCTATAAACTAACCGAAAAGTATATTTTAGATATCGATAGATATAGATTTAGATAAAGATATTTAGACTATAAACTTGTAAAAAGTACAATTCTAAAAGAAATAAACTCTTCACATGCTTGATCAGCATCACCAGCCGAATCGATTTGGACATGTCGGTCCGCATAAAACTATTACATAGATTTGTTACACAATTTTAAAGCAACATTTTATTTAATCTGGAAATACATTTTATTTTAAAATTAAGTTTTTAAGATAAAAATTTAACTTTTAATAAAATGTATACTTGCAATTTATTTGAACTCTTAATTTTTCGATAATTTGGTCAAATTCTGAACCTACTTCCATAAAAATCAAAAAGCATAATTAGCAACATAAAATCTCTTTATATCTTGATTTAAATTTTTAGCGCTTAAAAAATTCCACAAAGCTACTCTCATATTCCGGCAGAGGTCGCTGCAGCGCCAAGCTTCAGCACACCTGACTCTCTCACCTGTGAAAAGCTTTCATAGCTTTCAAGCTCCGCTCAGGCGCACAGCCCGATCGCCACTGAGATCGCCGCTCAGTCGTGTTGCGCCGCTTGAAAAAATCAGTTCGAAGACCGCGAGAGTCGCGCATGCGTATTACCGCCCAACCGCCCACCGCCCGCCACCCCCGCGAGAGCGAGACAGAGAGGCAGCTAGAGACAGAGAGGGATAGAGGCAACTACGCTCGCTGCTAGCCAAAACTAACCGAAAATTATTCGTGGGTGCTGAAATGAAACCGAAAAACGCACGAAATTCATGAAAATATTTCACCCGAAAGCTGTGCTTACTTAATGTGCGTGTGTGTGTTTTGGTGTGAGTGCGCGTGTGTGTGTGAGCGTTAACAAGTGCAGAATGAAAAATCATAAACAAAACAACAAAACGGCCAACAAGTTTTTTTGCGTAGAACCGCAAAATTCCAGGTAAACAACAGCAGCAGCCGCAGCAGCAGCCGTGTGTTTTTGTTACCAATATTGCTGTATTGTTGCAACTCGTTTCGGTTGTTGTCAAAGCCACACACAAAGCGGGTCAAATGCATAAATAAATGAATGAAACGAAATGAAACGAGGCGCGATGAGAAGCGAAAAGTTGTTATTATTATTTGGCCTGAAGCGAAATTAATTACAGCGCGCATTGTCACTGCAGAAAGTAAATAAATATACAAAAGCAGAAAAAGTATCTTGTATCGCAATCAGTAAAGTTTCTACGAAGTCTCGCGTGTATCTTCTTTATTCGGAATACAACCATCCCGCTCGCTCACGGTCGTAGAGCAGCTCGGAAAGCTCGAACTATAAACAAATGAGTGTATCTGCTGGATGCGTTTGCCACCCGAGCACCTGTCGCTTCAAGTAAGCACCTCCGGATCGTCACCACCAATGGCTGCTAAAGTGAGTTATTAATGGGCGAAAAAAAGCCGGGGTGTCTAATTTAAGAATATATATTATAAGTTGAGTTAGTTATTAATTCTCGGTACAAGTTTTAAGGCTATTTTCTGAGGAATTTCTGAAGTATGAAGGAAAGTTTTGAATGGCGACAATAGCTCTATTATAATAAGGGAAAGAACCGTGCTTTACACTTACGAAAATTTTAGCTTACGAAAATTCACTATGGTTTTACGATCTTTTTTTATATTTTATATACTTTTGTATACAGAATAATTTAAACTTAAAAAATTATTAAGTTAACTTAGGAATTTCAATTGTTATAATATCATTACATTTATAGATTTTTCCATTTTCAATGCAAATTTTGAAGGGATTTTGTAAAAGCAGATAAATGTCTTGCAGCTTTTCATATTTATTTATTGGTGTATTAATTTCTTAGCTTATTAAGCAAAGTTAAAGTTGTAATCCCTGTCCTTAACATGGAATATTTATTTCCATGTTCTTAGAAATTACGCCTTAAGTCAAGTAATAAATTATGAACGTTTTTAAGGAGTGCTTTTAAGACTGCTCCTTTAAAATGACTAACTATGGGAATAGTTAATCCACAATTATTTCTCACGCCTTCAATGCCTTACCATATTCCTACTTTTACATTTGATTTTCAAAAAAAAAAAAATAATAAAATAAACGCATTTTTGCAATATCCTTGTAGTTTGCCCCTTTCCCAAATCAATACCCGAAAGTACTGACCATCTGCATGGTGCAAGGTATCAAAGTTACTTACCAATTCGGTTCTCACGACACAAAAATCTGTGGGGAAAAACAACAAAGTACAAACACTGTGTTCAGACACCTTTGAACTTTAAAACGGGAGAGTGCAAAATCAGCCAGGCAGCGTGTAACGGTGCCACAGCCGAAACTAAAGCCAAAAGCAAACAGACATCAATGAGCAATTGGAAAAAAAAACATGGCAAAAACTAAAAAAAAAGTAAAACAAAACATTAAGACAGCAACAAAAACAGACCGAAACCGGGCCCACAAAAAAGGTTCCAGGCAAAAAACAACTGTTACAGCACCAACACTGCACTCCAAACAGTGGGATAAATGGGATAAAAAATGATTTTAGAATTTAAAAGAATTTTTATGAATACTTAAGAAAGTTAAGAGATCTATTAATAAATTTTAAAAATATTTTTTGAGACTTTAAGGACTAGTAAGAATATTTAAAGAATATTTATTTGTCACGGTAGAGGGTTTAATTTAGTTTTTGGGTCTTAAAAAATCTTTTTACAGTCCCATAGCTTCCATTCGATCTAGATTTTCATTCAGGTAATGTCTGCTATAATTATGAATCCCATCCACTGTGCTGACTGCGACTGCAACTGCATTCAGTGGCCATGTCTCTAACTGTAATGGACATGGACAATACAGTCGCTTACCACGGCGCACTTGTCGCAAAACAGGTTTAATCTCGCAGTTGCGGCTGGTTCTGCGGTTCGCCGAGTTAAATATATTTTTTTACGATAGCCAATATATGTGTTTATTAATGGCCCATGCATTTTTCCATATTTTCCTGCTGACCTCCGACGAGTCGGTCTGCAGGGGCAACATAAAATCACCTTGCCGTTCTAATTTGCCAACTGCCACCGCGCGTTGCAATAATTGGAGCGTGGCTAATGTGCGGAGGAAAAGGCCAGGGGTCGGGCTCATTAGCTGGAAGCTGGCCTAAGGAGTCACGCCTCCTAAAACCCCCAAGTCGAACGAAAGGAGATCGGCCTAATTTTTCAGAATAGAATAAAAGCTCGGAAGTATTTCTTAGAGTATGTAAGTTATTAATTCTCAGACTTTGGTTGTAGTTATTTCCATGAATATAACTTTGATTTGTAGTTATTAAATTCGTCTCAGTTTCCAGTTAAGTTTTTCTCTGTGTGAGTCCAGCTAGAACTTTGCCCGTTCGCATTGTTGGCAGCTTGTTTAACATTTAAAAATAAACTTATCATAAATCGTGTAAACACAACACAAACAGCGAATGCGAATTGAAAACTGTGTGAACATTTTTTATTTTCCTTTAAGCCCGGGTGGAAATTGAAAAGTTGTTTGGCCAGCCGCCGAGTTGACCATAACCATAACCATAATACGGTGGCAATTGGTAAGCGGATGGCCGACGCAGAGACGCCACTGATCTGTCCGCCAACGGATCGGCGATCGGCGTTCGGCGATCTGTAAGCGGATCGAACCCAGTTGGTAACCGGACGCTGGCCACCGATACTGCCACGACGGAGCATCGCCGGCTAATTGCATTGGAAATGGATGCTAACGGAGCCGTTAATGCGCCGTCAATGGAGCATTAAGTCGCTAGTTAGCCGCCACTTGTGGGTCTTCGTTATGCAATAGCATTGCGGAGATTGTGGCCGCTATTTCTTGCTGTACTTGCCGGCGTTTTGCCTCTTGGTGACTCACCCAGCTAGTGGCTTCGGGGAATGGGTTACTTTGGGTAGGTTCAGGTACAGTGAGGATTTTAAATAGGAAGATATAAAACTTTATATATCTATAATTTTGGACTTGTTTTAGCATGCGTGCATGGCATATATGGTACATTATTTATGTTATTTACTTTACAACAAATTAAACAATTATATTTTAAGAATAATAATAAAATATTTTTTCCCAAAGAAAATCCTATTGAATATAATGAGTTTAATGAACACATAATCAGCATGAAATTGTGAGAAATATGCGAAGACTCACCTTAGCTTTTAATTTGAGACTAGAGAGTAGCTAATTAAAATAACGAAAAATTAATAATCAATCGTGTTCAAAGCTAAATTAATGATGTTTAAGCACGAAGATTTTCTAGTATAATAATTATAATTAGAATCTTGGCAAATTTAAACAAATTCCTTATAAATAGTATCTTAATTTGAACTCTATAAACCTTTATAGAATTCACTTTATGGCACTTTATTATGAAATGATTTCCTCAATTATATACTTTATTTCCTTATCTAAATTAAATGTCTTATTTATCCCTTTTAGTTCACTTCCTTTTTTTTTTTAAAAAACCAACTGTTAGGGTATAGTTATTCTGAGGAGTGTCACTTGTACTTTGAACTAATTAGTCTAAGTAAATGGCAGCGCAGTTCCTCGTTTGCAGCTGTTAACGGCTTTTATGAGCAATTTTGCATTAAGTACTCGAACTTTTGTCGCTGTGAACAATAAACACCGCAAAGACTTCTACTCTGTGACTCATGGGCGCGTCTAGAAATTCCTGACAAAATCGGTCACTGTGGCAAATCTCTGCTAACTTCAGTCCGCCTACGCGACTTTGGAGGCGGCACCTTAAAAGTCCACAATATAAAGTAAAACAGAGTCGGATCGGAGCCTTGAGCTTGACAAAAGAATAAGCAAATTGCATTAATCGAGAGAGGGTGAGACACTGTGGGAAGTGCAGCAAAACACTCCCTCGGCACACTTGATCCCACTTGAAATGGTAAAATAAAATTATAATAGGAAATAAGAGAGGTTTTTTTAGGCGAATATAAATATGTCTTAGTTGCTTTAGGTGTCTATTATTGAATATATTTACCTGTAACTAAAAGAAATGATTGTCTGACATGAAGATATTAGATTACAGCTTTAAATCCATTCTTGCAACGTTTCATAAATTCCCTTTGTGCTTTACATTTAATAATTTAAGCTTACATATATTTTAGTATCTGAAAGTAATTTCTCCGATTTTCCACTTTCAAAATTCCGCTATGGATTACAGCTCCCATTTTGTGTAAACGCCACCGAAATTGTAGTGGCGGTTAGTGTGCCACAAGGCAGGTTATCTAATCCCGGCTCCAATTGTCTCAATGACAGCGAATCCACACACTCAATATACCCGCGGCTGTCACTTGCACTTTCCTTCAGCCTTTGCATAACCATCACACACGCAAATCTCGCATCGTAATCCCCACATCCAAGTCAAAAATCCCCCGGGTACCCCCCGATATATATACACATATATTGCCTGACCGCAAACTGCAAATTTGCCTTAATGACTGCGCCGGCACGTTAACTGTCATTTTCAATCAAATCCCGCTCCCGTAGAGGCATTTTCCCCCACCTAACGTGGCCTTAAGTGCAGGCCATTAGTTTTCAGCGCTTTTTAAACTCTTGCACAAACGGAGATGCGGACTGAATATTACCAATGGGAACCCTGCGGGCTATTGAATACTATTCGATCAAGCGATCCAAGTGGGAGGTCGCTTTCTTGAAGTTTGCCGAAGGTATTAGCTAATACCACGAGATCACAGAAAATAAAAACCCGAAAAAACCTGACAAATATTTGCTCACTTTACACACAGCCGGAATTCGACGATTCCGAGAACCAAACGTGTAAAAATCCGTCGCGACGGGTAAAATGATTATAGAGTAGGACTTTTACGCCAGCAACAATGGGGCATTCTTATGTACGTGTTCACAAGTACTATATATATAAATTTATTTATATATAAGTTTGTGTGGCGGGGTTCAGGGTTAATTATTTCATTGCACGCCTCGGCTCAGACTCCGAGCCAGGCTGGGATTGAGACTCGGAACTAGCTGAGCCATATGACTAAATTATGCATTATTTGTATTATTAAATTTGCTGTCTGTCGCTCGCGTTAGTTACTTAATATTTATTCTACATAATTATTTTATTATCCAAAAAGGAAGTTGACGACATCTGCTGCCGATTTTTTCATGCGTGGCTTGGAATACAAAAACCGACTCGAAGAAGCCACTTCACCTTCATGGTTGACAAAATACCCGAAATATTCATAAGGTCTAAGCAAATTTGCATCTAATTTTTAATGAGCTCTCCCAAGCTTAATATCTATATTATTTTGTAGGAATTATTCATTGTATTTTGAGTACTTTCCAGCACTAACAAGTTAATTTGCCAACGGGCTAAGTTGGCCTTTGTTGTTAGAACTTTGTGATTGGCCGAGTGTCGGCTGCTTTCTAATTATTCACCCATCAATTATGGATGCGATGCATTCCTGACATTCTTAATGCGACTTCCTCGGCGCCTCTTTATAAGCAGACTGAACACATAATGCATATAATTAAGGTACATTAAAGAAAATTCTATATAATTAAAAAGGAATTGAGTTTGAAAGAAAATTATATTATTTTATTTTCACTGAAATGTTGTCTAGATATCTTTATATGACTTTGAATATATTAATATCTTTAAAGTAATTATTTTAAGATATTTTAAATAGTTTCATTAATCAAATTATATTTTATTGTGTTATATTGTTAATTTTAAATGTTAATAATATATACATTTTATTATTTGGAATAATTATCTTGCTTAAAATAATATTTCTAAGCCTCAAAAGATTCTCTCCAGAAATCACAACAAATTTGATCTGTACATAGGAAAATTCCAGAGGCAATTTATCTTACGGATTGCCAGGGTCCCTCTTCGGATGCATCCGACGAGTTGACTTCGAGCTGAAGCTGAAGCTGAGTGATTGCAACAGAAACTGGCAATAAAAATTAGCATTTGCTTAGCCCGGGATGTTTTGTTTTACGAGAGTGTTTATGCGATCCACCGATCGCTCCCGGCTGATAAAATCGCTCGGATTGATAAACACATTTTTAACTGGCCGTGTCGTGTCTTTGCTCGTCCACGATTTCCCAACGCCAATTTGCATGTTTAATCAGCTGTGGCCAAGTTTAACCCATTGTTTGGCACAATGGCAATAACGAGAAATGGCAAAACAAAGCGAACGAGCGACTCTGTGTGGGCGGCTCTGAGGTTGGGATTGGGGAATTCTGTTTGCCTCCAAAATTCTTTCGCACGCCGGATTTTCCAACTTGATTTTCGGTGCTCGGCGCACTTTATCAATCATCGAAAGAATCGAGCAAACAACGCGAGAACCACTTCAGAACCCATCCAATTGTAAGCCACTTGAAAGTATTTCTGTTCAACGCGGAGACGTTGATTGAGTTGGAGAGCCAACATGACAAAAAATGATTCTAAGCCGTCTTTTTTTTCTTGCCAGTCAAAATTAAGGGTATATATGTACGAATACCTGAAGTTGCAGAAGAGGGTAAGCGGAAGTAGTTTCGACCACGCGTTAGTGTAGTTTAATTAGGACAATTAAAAACTGTATAAACTAAACTAATAAGAAAAGAATTAGGTTCTTCAAACATAAATGAAACAAGGAAACATTTTTAATTATATTATATACAAAAACAAGTTTCTTTTAAGTTTTAAAAAAACCAAGACATACAAGTCTTTATTTTATATTTAAATTCTACCACCTGGCACGCACCATGTAATTTTAACACTCTCAAAAAAATAGAACAAAAACCGCACTAATGAGTATCTTTACCTCGCAACACCTGTATACATCCGTCTTACTCGTTTGTAATCTTATTGCGCGCTTTTGATTGTTAAGTTTAGAACGCTGATGTTATAACAAATTAACAAAAAATATAATCATATAAAAACGAGCGCGAACGAGCGAGTCAATGGCATTTCTTATAATTAAACTGGGAGCGAACCTTAATGAGCTAAGCTCGCCGGCAAAAAAGTTCTCTTCGAATTATAGCCAAATTACGAGAAACATATAATTTAAAAAATGGTTATCACGGGGCTGGCTGTTCTTTGATCATCAGTTTGGCATTAGCACCACAGCCACCGCCACCATCATCATGCAAATTTCTTTCTTTTCGGCTTTTCTTACACGGCATCCTGCTTGGAACAATTAATCATGGGAACTGCCGATGGCCAAAAAAGAAGTTCTCGGGCTTAGGCTTTTGGCCAACGAGCGTTGAACTTTCGCTTCTCCGCTTTTGGCCATCCGCGAGAAAGGTTCTTTCGGTTGTAAAAATAGAAATGCCATGCGATCACAATAATTCATCAGCATAACAAAGAACGCAAGTTTCATAATTTCGGTATTCAAAACGCTCTGACTAAATGAGCGAGGGTCAAACGTTGGACTCGTGGGCCTATGGCTTATTTCTTAAACGAAAATTACGCAAAAGGCTGATGCCGCACCCAGGCATGAAGGCTTCTTGTCTTGGCTCGAGTTGAGTGGCGGCCTATACACCATCGCATACCAAATCGAGTGAAATTGTCAACGTAATTTTGCGCAAACGCAACGGTCAAAACACTTTATATTTCTCCTTTACGTCGCTTTAATTGATTCCTCGCCAGGCAATGACACACATTGCCATAAAAATTCATAGTTGCTTATGTTTTTAATGGCCAACGAAACTGTCGGGGCCCGCGTACACCAGGGCGTATGCGTGATGTGGCTGTGGCAGGGGGTTCGGCTTTGGCTTAAGCTTTGGCTTTGGGCACTGGGATTTTATTGAACCGCAAGCGACGCTGATCGGTTGGCTCGACGACCTCAGTTATCACTCTTACTTACCGCGAATTATAATTGATGTTTGCCCAGGCGATGGCCAAGTCAGTACACATGTCTATAAGTTTTTGTTTGAGCCGCTTACGGAGGGTTATCTGCCCCGAAAAAAATGGCCCCAAGTGGCAATAATATTGTTTATTGTCGAGCCGCTTCTAAACTGTAGAAGTTATGTCTCAGTTGACAATGAAAATATATTAATTACTTTATTAGGCAAGGCAAAGTGAGATATCACGCAGGCTACTCAGGTATCACTTATGATTTTAAAGACTGTGTTGTGTTTCCTAATAAGTAAAGATAAAAAACTTAATCGATGCATAAATGAGCATATACCTTTTTAAAATATTCCAAGCCATATCTCAGCAACTTTGCATAAATGGTTAAAGTTAAAGTTAGTCTATTTTCGAACATCTTCTTTTTCATTCATCTTGCTTTTTATAAAGCTTGGCTTATGTCCCATCTTTTTAGAGCTTAAGCAATTATGAATTTCTTAATTATCTACAATATTAGGAAAAGGATATCGAGATATTTTAATAGCTGGGGAGAGTTTTAATAATCTTTTACTTATTTCCTTGTAAGTTGAAAGCCCTAATCAAGTGTCATTTACGAGTGAAACGCACTGTAAGCCAACCGAAAACCGGCTTATTTCCTCCATGTAAAACATTTTCCTTCTGAATGATTTTCGCAGTGATTTCCTTTGACTATTTTATGTACCAATCAGCAACATTTCACTAATGCACTCCGATCTCTCTTCCGACATTTTGCAGCAACGGGCCGGCGTACGATTTCCCAAAGCAGCAGCACAGATAAGTCGACAGCACGACTTGAATTATTGCACGCAACAGCGACAGCAGCAGCAGCAGCAGCAGCAACAGGCCCATCTACAGCAGCCACAGCCATAGCTGCGGCAGGGGCGGAAAAGCGGGGAAAAGCGGCTGGAAAAGCAACCAAAGACGCAGCAGCTTCATTCTACAAAACAATTGTGGAAAAGTGGAAAACGTGTGTGTGCCTGTGTGCCTGTGCAAAAGGCAAACAATAGAAAACCAGATAGAAAATCAGCAGAGAAAACAATCAGCAACAAAGCAGCAGCAGCAGCAATATTTTTGAGTACTTTTGTTTATTTAGTTTGTTGTTGTTTTTTCGGTATATGCTTCGGTTACGATGTCGTTGATGAAAATTCATCGAAGCAATGAATCATTTTGCAGTTGCTGGTTGCTCTTGTTGGTGGCATTGTTGGTAGTCGAGGCGGCTTCGGCCACGTTGAGTGAAACACAGACCAATGCAACGCAAACTAATGGTGCAATTAGAGAGCCGGAGCAGCAAACGAGGCATGTGCAACATCAGCAGCAGCAGCAACTGCAGCTGAATGCGACCGCCGGCGACGGCGACGGCGAAAGCCGAAATTCAGCGGAAATTTTCAGTCCCGGCGATGTGGGTAAGTCTTCCAGCACTCTACACTCTACACACTCCACACTCCCAACCCCACACATACACGAACGGAAAAATTGCCAACTAGCCAAAATAAATCTATGCCAATTATTGACCAACTGCCAGCAGACGAGGCAACAATCGCCGCTGCAACATTCGAGTGGCTGACTCAAAAAAACAATTGCTGTTTAGGCCAGGCCAAGCCAGGCCAGGCCGACGAATGTGGCCGAAGAAGCCGCCGCGGCATTGGCCAATCTTTTTGCATTTGAAAGCTTGAAGTGGTTGTCAACGATGTTGGCGTTGTTATGAGACAGAAAGGAATTGTATAGTTACGAGGCAGTCTCCTTGCATTCAATTTAAAGTTTTTGCTTCTAACTTTATTAGCTTTTAAGTATAAACAAGAAAGGAAGCTAACTTCGGCACGCCGAAGTTGGTATACCCTTGCAGATTCCAATTGTATAAA
>VNJS01015965.1:0-100726 GCA_008042575.1 Drosophila watanabei
AAAGATCATAAACTCGATATGTATATAGAAATATAATGCGAAAACACCCTCAACTATTGTAAATAGAATGTCAATTGTGTTTATTTTTCAACCTATTAACCAAAAATACATCAAATAAACTTTTTTATGAAAAAAAAAGCAGCAAATACTTTGAACCAATCTCCAATTTTCCCCTGAAATTCAGTTTCGTTTGCATCTTTTTTTACGTTTTTTATTTTTGTTAAATTTATTTTTTGCAAATCATTCGTTGCTTTCGCTTTCTACACATTGCTCCCGTTTCATTCCGTACGTCCCTCGGTGCGACACGTCCCGTCACGTCTCAGTCCCAGCCATTCCGTCCGTTTCGTTACGACTGCACTTGTATAGGAGGAAGCGATCGTGTTGAATGTGAAATACGTCTGCGATGTAGGAATTTGCCATAAATAGAACCCGATTCCCGAACTTAGTACCCAGTCCCGTTCCCAATTCCCATTCCCATTCCCATTCCCATTTTTCTCATGCCCAGAAATATCTACGTATAGGCTCACCAGGAACTCCCGAATATCTGTCCCCTGGGAATCTTAAGTAGCTTCTTGCTTGCCTAATGGAAAATTGCATTTATTTCCGGATCGAATCTTGATTTATTTCGTTAATCTTTTGAATTTTAAATGTCGATGTCGTTCCGATCCCTTCTTCTCCTCCTTCCACTTCCACTTCTTCTTCTTCTGTGGCATCCAGAGTCCTCCGCTGAATGGTTAATGACCAGAAAAAGCGAGCAAAGTGAGCGTAATTAATGGAAACTGTAATCAATCATGCGCTCCAATTAACCGACCCATCCCGGTCCAATCTTCTTGCCGAGAACGCGAGGAGGTACATATCCCAGACTTTGAATGCTAATGGCAGTGATGAGGTCGGAGCCGTAATGACACCGAACGGTCCTGGTGTACATTTCAAAACTCATTACGATTCACTCACTTGTGTCCGAGAGAAGAGGAGACGAGGAGGAGGAGCAGGAGGCAAGTGTCTGCGTCATATACGTTGGATATATGTTTGTGTATGCTTTGTGGTCATAGCCGGCGAGTCATCATCTCTGATTTCTTAATTTTTCACCATTCACTGGAGCTCCATATTGCCATAATTTCTTTATTTTATTTTGCCTTTGTTCCCTCCATGTTCTGCTTGCCATATTTTTTCTTGGAAAATTCGGAATGGAAAGTCAATTATTGGCGGGGCACGCCTCCCCGAAAATGTGGCGAATTTGGGGGTTGCCTTGATTTTAGTTAATTATATTTTAAAGCAACAAATTTTTATTACTTTTTTGTATATATCTTGGAACTTTTTATTGAGGTTTTAAATTACTTAAAATATGTTGTTGCCTACTTTTAAGCGCACTTTAAATTGATTTAAAAGCTTTAACGATTTCTGTGGCATAAATATTTATAAAAAATGATTTATTGACATTTTATAAGTTTATAAGGTATAAATTATTCAAATTTCATATTTTTTCAGTGAATTCTTTTAAGATTTTAGTAAATAATATCCAACCAATTTGGCATTAGAAGCTGGCCAATACACACAATCTGTTGGCCAATAATAGCTTCTTGTAATAATTTCGCAGGTGCTTCTCTTATCTACAAAAGCATCCATAAATTTTTGGGCAATTATTATTATTTTTTTGTTGCGTTGTATATTGATAAAAAAAAGAGGCCCATCGTTATCTCGTTTATCGATAATTAATTCAGCAAAACCACTTGAGTCAACTTCAGTGTGCCAGCAGCCTCTTTCAGGCTCTGTGTGCTTGGAATATGAATAACCGAACCGAGAACTTAGTTTCATTTATATGGAGAAAGACTTTTTCGGGGCTTGACAAGATTGCTATTCATAAAAATCCCGGGCCAGAGGGAGAGAGGGACGCGCTCGGACGTCTTTTATTCATACCGATAATTGTTTGAACAATTTCGGTGAATACCAAAAATGAATTCATCGATTGCCTGCGGGCCGAGGGCCTTTTCCTTTTCTTCTCGCTTCTCCCGCTTCTCCAGACTTTCGTTTTTCGTGTTTTCGCTTTTCGTTTTTCGCTTCATTTGCTTTTTGGGGTCCTGCGGGAGGACCCGCATAACCTTTGCCCGCCCCTCCCCCGAGGGGCCATGCTGGGTGTGATGGTGAGTATTTCACATTTGCTGATTTTTGACGCGTCCATTTACTCTTGATTGATTTTGTACGTATGTACGGGATATACTATATATATATAATATAACGATATGTATATGAATATGTGTTTGCATGTGTGAGTGGCGGTTGCATCTACTTAAAAATACATTTATTTCTGCGGCCAACAGTGCGCGAGGTGGAATGAAAACTGATCAAATATTTATACAGTTTGCATAGTCAATTTACATAAGTCCATCAACAGTCCCTGTCCGTCTGTCCGTCCGTGTGTCCGTTCGTCCGTACGTCCGTCCGCCTGTCCTTCTGCCTGTCCGTTGGTGTGTATGCGTTTTTTGTGAGTGCTTGTCCACAGAGAAAATAAATTGGGTTTGAGAATATTTTTAGTTCCGTAATTAGTTTTTGAGCTAAGCATTTAAATTTAATTATTTTCGACATTTAAAAATTCAATAAATCAAATATAAACAAAGTTATCGATATTAAGCCGAAAAATTTAGTAATTTGGTTACAAGCTAACAATTAATCCTTAATTATACATAATAATGATAATATAATAATAAAAAATGCGTTAAATTTGATGCTTTTCGATATTTAAAAATTCGATAAATCAAAGATACAATAATCGATATTAGACGTCATAATTTTGTATAAAGCTTTCTAAAAAATTTATTCATTTACTTTATGCGTTCAATTTAATACTTTTTAACACATAAAATATTTAATAATACAAAGATTATAATATTATCAATATCATATCGATATGTTCTTTTCGATATAAATTCCTACATTTATATCTATATTTATTTATAGACTATCTCAGGAGTCTATAAATAAATTAACAAAGTGTCTCAATTAATTTTGATCATCAAATATTTGCTTGTCCTTTTCAGTTGATTTCAAATCTCCAACAGTTGTTGTGACATACTTTAAAATCATTTTGTTTAGAATTTATTAATAATTTGGTGGCTTAATAAATTTCCAAATGTTCTCAGTGTGCGTTTTTCGACCAACCCCCTCGACCCCACATCCCTTGGCCTTGCCCGCTCTCAATGTGTGTGTGTATGTGTCTAGCCGTATCCTGTCTCATCAATGTCAAAGCAATGAACCCGAATATCCATATTGCCAACGCTTCGCTTATTCAATTTCCCCGTCTGTCTATCTAGACCCGAAGGATCCTCACCTCGCCACCCGCAACCCTTGGCCTGTGGCTAATACCCTTTTCAAAAGCCTGGCAGTTGGTCGCGGGTCTCGGGTCGGGGGGCATTAAGGTATTAACAGCTTCGACTTGGCGCAAAAGGAAAACATCGTTTGTGTGTGCCTGTGTGTGTGTGTGTGTTTCTTTTTTGTCCCAACATTGTTAATGTGTCTATATAAGCATGTACACAAAGCATACGCTTGCGGACAGGATAATAGCACTGCAAATTTGCATTGTATTCGCTGGAACAGAGAGAGGCGCTTGGATAAGTACCGAGGGATGAGGTTAGGTAATAATTTCCCTATTGTGCGGCAGCAACAATATAAAAAAAAACAACATTGATTAGAATGTTAAGATTATCTGAATGCTAGCTTCTTTGATTTCATTATTATGAGAGCTTTATGGGTTTATTAAATGTATTGTGTGTATACAGGATTTACGGACTTGGATATTCAAATTCCTCAGAAACGATGCTTAAAAGTATGTTATACAAGTTGTAGGTACAGAAATATGTGTTATTTTAACGATGCCACATTAGGAATCACAGAAAATATTGATATATTTGTATTGCTTTGATAATTTAGCTAATAGTTGATAAATCAAAATATTAATGTTACGAAATATGTGCAATAAATTCAAGAAAATATAGATATAAGAACTCTATCGATATTTTACGTGATAGTGAATAGATCGATATTTCAACGTTGAGAGATATGTGTGCTATAAATCCAAGTCAATAAAATCGATAAAAATACTCAAAAAACCTTCTAAATTGTTTCTCGATAGCATTATGTAGTTTAACGTTATGTAATATTTATCAATCATTAAATAATGAAATTTATCGATAAATACTTGATACGTATAGCTTGCGATATTTTCGATAAGTCATCGGGCACAATATTTTTATCATAATATCGTATTAAACTTTGCCACTGGATTTATTTCTAATAACTATATTATATTTTGATATTATATCTTTAAAAAGTTTCATAAAAAAACCTATAGCACACAATATATACTTTATATATTAAAATATATTTTTTTCATTTAAATTTTTATTATATTATTGTTGTAAATCATAAACATATTAAAATCAAATAGAAATTACATCTTGTGTCATTAGTTTTTCCACCACCACTGTACCGCGTGCATATGTTAAGTATATACGCACTCAATTAGAAAGGAAAATGGGGAAAATGTGGAAAATGGTAGAATCGTTTATGACTCAGCATAGTGCGTGGAGGAGCCCGCCCGCATTTGGCCATTAAAAATGCTCAGGCATGTGTAATTGTTTTACACACAGTAGAAAGATAGATAGATAGATAGAAAGCTAGAGAGAGAGAGAGAGATGGCTAAGATATCGGGCCGTGTTTGATGTCTATAATACACACTATATTGCATGCACACTATGGCTATATGCCATATACCATATACTACACGTACTATATATGCGGGTATATCGGTGGCATCCATCTTGACAGGTGCCGACAACTTTTGGATAGCAATGTCAATTCTTGTCAAAACAATTTCTTTGCTTTCCGATTCTCCGGGAACGGGGACACGTGAATTACGCAAGAATAAGCCCCAACTCCAAGGGCATTATGTCTACTATATCCCAAAGTCTATACATACACATACATATATATATAAATAAATAGCAACCCGCAACCGCAGAGCCTGACACACGTAAAGTAAGTAGGGCTTTCCGTTGATGGCTTCATTAACTTGCTTTTGGCTTTTCACAAAAGGGTATTATGAATAAGAGGAAAAGCTTGTAAGGCACAAGGATTTTATTTAATTAGAATTAGTTTGCTCTTGCAAGCAGGCAAGTTGCAGATGTTTTGATCTAGGATTTATTTATCGATTTTTTTTGTATTACAAAAAATTTAGATTTAGATAAGATTAGTGTACTGTCTTCTTGTTTTGTGTATTCAAAGTTGTGTAAAAGGAGAAGTATAATGTATATCGATAGGAAAAGTCCCATATTATATATCGACAAAGATATCCCGTTCGATAACACATTGAAAATATCAGAAAAATACCATATACTATTAAAGGGGTATAAGGGATATTTTTTAAATTTAATTTGTTCTTAATTTCAAATATATTGGTCTGATAGATCAAACAAAAAAATAGTTTAATCACACAATGTCGATTTATTTATCGAGTTTTGTTTAAATTATCGATGATTCCATCGATTTTTTCTGCCTTACATAGATAAATTAAGCAGAAAATCGCTTTACCGATTTATTTATTGAGTTTTGTTTCAATCATCGATGATTTCATCGATTATTGCTGCCTTACATAGATATACCAAGCAGAAAATCGATTGATCACATATTAACGATTTATTTATCGAGTTTTGTGTAAATTATGGGTACAGTATTCCTATTTTCTGCTTTAATAAAATGATCAAACTGAATTTAAATCGAATTTTTATGTTATATAGAAATAGTGCCGATTAACGTTATTTTTTGCCTTTCCCTAAATCGAAAAATATAGAAAATTAATCGATTTACTTTTTAAAATTAAATATAAATACGAATCAGTGTATAGAAACGGCGGCTAAGCTGAATTCGGTATTCTATTCGATGTATTTACTTCACCGGCTGACTGCCTGCCTGTCCATCAACTATTCTTTGGACACTTCGTGATGGAGAGTTGCCGGGGGGCAGCCGGTGCGGTGGGTTAAGTCAGACCCATATCGAAAATGTCAGGATTTGCAGTCGCTTCTCAGTGGCCAGACAGCTTGGCAGGCATGGAGCTGCTCCAGGCAAGTGTTTCAATCATTCAATTCAAGTTTTGGACAAAGTCTAGGACCCGGGGCCTGAAGTGGATTAGCAGCCTTTGTGTGTGTGTTCTAGGCAGGGGAATGTGACATCCTTTGGTTGCTATTGTTGTCTCTTCTTGAATAATGTATTTCTGGGAAAGTACATATCGTACATCCTTGTATATAAATATTTATGATAAAGTGAAGAGCATTAATTTAATATAGTTAAGTTACTTATTTCTTTTTCTTTTTAATTGTTAAAAAATGGCTAGAGATTTAGCTATGTATTGTATTTAAAATATAGAATAAATCATTCATATTAATCAGGAATAACTAACTTCAATTTTAACCCTTAGATATATAGATTACCACACTTGTTTTATTTAAAAAACTGCCATTATTTTTTGTAATTGCCCGAGAACTCATCATACTATTTATATAAATAAATAAATAAAAACATGAACTTTTAATTAACAATACTAAAAATAGTTAAAAGAACTCTGTTTTAGCCACCAAATATATTATAGAGAAAACACATAAGCATTCTTTCTATTTTTAATAATTAAATAAGAAGTTGTCTAGCATTTATAGTAAAAATTCATAAATGAAATGATTTATTTAAAAGATTTCCCCTTAAGGTCATGGACCAAAGGTCACTCTAGGCTCAGCAGCTGGGCTCTGAGTTCATTGTTGATCCAGAAGAGGCCCTGAGGGTTGAGGTTTTTAATCTTTTGGTGGCTTTTGTCGACGATTTTCCGCGCAATTAGAGGGTGACCTCTCCTGTGGCATCACCTCCACTATCCTTTTTTCCCCGCATTTTCCATATTTTTCCCCCCATTTTTGCAGTTTTTATTTATTATTTTCCTTTCTTTTTTTTTGTGCTAACAGAGCTTTTGACGAATGCAACGAGGCCGCGTTGTTGTTGAGGTGAGTTTTGGGTGTGGAGTGGTCCTGTTTTTTTCTTGTATTTGTGTGTGTTATCCTGGCCTACAGGATAAAACCGGGCCAAGTTAACGATTTTCTTGTTTTGCTGTTTTCTTTTTTACCTTCCTTTTTTATTTTGTGCTGTGCGAATGAAATTTATGTAGAGGGTCCTGCCTGAAAGCCAAAGGAGCGCTGAGCCCTGAGCCCTGAGCCCCGGACCCAACCCAACGTGATTTTGAGTTGTGCAATAAATTTTTATCTGTACACGCAGAGTCCGGACAGCTCGGGACTTGCAGATTGAAGATTGAAGGGTTTTCCCCAGCCATGGTTGCCAGCCATTAAACAACGCTGTCAGGAGTCGCCTGAAGGACCCGGCCATTACACAATAGAAATTTCTTGGCCGTTATTTATTGCCAGTGTTGGCGGATTTTCAAAATTCTACTTAAGTCTTATATGATTATATATATTTTGAAATATTTCTAGTCTCGCTTTAAGATTTTTCGGGGAAACTATTAAAAAGGATGTTGAAATAACGCTTTCCTTTTTCTTGCTTTAAATTGAGAACATATCTTTCTCGCTCTTGTTTTAAATATAAGATAAATTTGAGCTCTTTTGACAAGAATTTTATCTTTTTTTAGCTCTCTCTCGCTTTCTCCCTCTCTCTTTTGCTTAAATGTGACAGAAATGTTTTAACTTATAAGGCTTCTTGCTTTTGGCAAAAAACTCTCTCTCTTCTGTTATCTCTCTTTACTTTTCTCTCGATTTCTCTCTCTTCCATGCAAGGCAGTAACCGCAGCTTATTAGCTCCATTAAGTAGCGAACAAGAGAGTTTAATTTTAACTTCTGCTTTGAGAGAATAATTTCATTTGTTTAAATCTTAAGAGCGAAGCCTCAATAAACTCTTTTTCTAGTAAAGCTCTCGTTCCATTTATTGATTAACTTTCTCGGTTGTTTGGTTTAATTTGAAAAATATTACCCCTTTGAATTTATTGCAGAGACTTTTACTCTTAATTGAGGGTTCCAAGAAAGACATAATTTGACGGGAAATGTGCCAAAGTGACAGCAGCAGCAGCAGCAGCTCCTGTGAAGGTGCTCTCCCGTTTGTAGCCTGGTGTTGTTGGCTTTATTGTTATTGGCCAAGCTGCGTTTTGCGGGCCATGTTTTAGCGCTGAGTGCCGAATGACATCTGGGTCACCTGGGCTCCCAGCTACCAGCTCCTGGCTTAACTTATTCCATGCACCCGGAGCTGAGTAGAGCCGAGGCCCGGGATGTGTCCTCTGGCCATCGACGAGGACATTCACACTCTGGGCTAGTACAGTGCGGTTCACGATTGATGGCCTAATACTTGTGGGGGGCGTTTTGCTGGATTACTGTGATTTGTGTGTTTTTTGCTAAGCAATCGAATTTGATTGGGTCACAGTAAATTATCATTTTAAGTATGGGGACAGTTATTGATTTAAATTTATAAAGTAGCAGGAAAAACAAGGAGCCTATCCTCTGCCCGCTAATAATATTCCCATAGTCCGGGTTAATATTCATAAATTAACTAAAAACTCAACTGTTGAAATCCGAAATCGAATTAACACATATTTACGAGATGATAATCGCCAAGCAATCGAAACGAATTACACTGCTGGGCCCGCACTGTACGTGCCTGGGCGATAAAGCAATCATTTTAATGGCGTGATTAAAATTTCATCAGCTGAACTCAACGGGGGCGAAATCCGAAATCTGAAATCGAAAAATCGAATTGAATCGAATTAAAGCGAGCCGCTTGCCGTTTGCCACCCACCGTTGCCTCTGCCTCTGGCAAGTGGATAGCAGAGAGATGTTTATCAATTATTCCCGATTTCGGATCTATGTGGGAATCTTCATTGCTTTTGGTTTCTCAATTATCTGCTCGCCCTGCTCTATATATTTTCCGTTGTGCTTTGTTTTGGCTGACTGACAAATCAATCAATGCTTATTTATAGAAAATCCCATCAAGGGTGGCGCTCATAAACAATTGAATTCATTTGTGGCCCCAAAAATGCGATTGCATTTGCCGTACCAAGAAGTTTAACCCAATTTGAACACGTACTATATGTCTGGTAATACACGCTAAGAAAAAGTACCGATTTTGTCCTAAAATATATATATATAAAATTGTTAAATTTACAGTTAAAAAGCTCTCTCAGATTGCTTGATGACTAGCGTGCCAAAGAGCGAAAAGAAGAAACAGAGAGTTTAAAAGATCTTTTTAAAAAGCAAGCACTTTGCTCTCTCCAGAGAGAATAAAAGAACGGAGCCGATACGTTCTTTTTGAGAGAGACAGATAGAAATCTTTTTCCGCAAAGCAAGCGAAAATTTGCTCTCATTTCGATTGGGAGAGAAAGAATGAACTGTAAGAAAAGCGATCCAGTAACAAGACATTTTTGTTTTCAGGTGTATTTATGTAAGCCAAATAGTAATTAACTTTTATATTATAGAGTCAAAGCCCCAGGTAGGATCTCTTCTCAATGGACTTCCTTCTGGTCTAGTCTTCTGGTTTTTCTGGCAACACTGTGTGGAAAGAGTTTTTCTTTAATTTGAATTTCCTTTGGCTAATTTCCACATTTGATACTCACCCTCAAATGTCCAAGAAGATTTTATTTTTATACTGGGAACTGGTTCGGATCCTTGGAGGCTTTGCGTCGACCCACAATTTTGAAATGCGTCTTCCTGTGTGTGTTTCCTCTTTTTTTTTCTATTTTGTTTTTTACTATTTTTTTTGTTCCTTTTGCTTTCTTAACTCTTCACTTTCTTATATTCCTCGTGTACATCCGTTATTGTTGTTTAGATCATGCATGCGATTGACAACCTATGTGTCCCCAAAGGCCCCTAGCGTTCATAGGGATTCTTCTACTTTTTGTGCGTTACTTGTTGGTTCTCGTTATGGTTGTTGTTGTTGTTGTTGTTGTTGTTGTTGTTCTTTTTGGTGGTTGGAAATATTATTGTTGTTGATCTTTTTGGTGGTTGGTATTGTGGTTGTTGTTGAAATTGTTGTACTTGTTGTAGTTCCTTTACTGCGTTCTCCTCATTTCTTTACAAAGGGTTTTTGTTATTTATCATTACAAGTCGAAAATATGAATATTTACCTATCTAGGTAGCCTTTCCGTTTTCATTTGCATCCATTGTTAGCGAGTGTCGTGTCTTGTGATCATTTTCTGTGCTGCGTTTGTGTGCTTTCTCTTTTACCTGCGATTTTTTCTGTAAATTTTTTCGTTGTTTAGTGTAAGTATTTACTCTTGTTTCTAGAGGATACTCACCTGTTTCACCTGCGTCGTCTGCTTGACAATTATTCTTAAACCTAAAAACTAATATAACAACTTAAACTAGATTATTCACTTTGCGCTTAAGCCTAATAACTTAATAACTAACTAACTAAAATTAATAGAAAATATATAAACTGGTTGACTACAAATTTTGAAAAAAGAAAATGATTTTTCTATTTTTTTTTTGATGTTGCCGGTACGAGGTGTTGACTGAAACTGAGCTCTGTTGGAAACTCGTCTAGCTAGGTCACATGACAGACAGGACAAATTCAAAGTCATGGATTACTAGATCATACAATTTGGGGATTTTCTTGCCTGTTTTTCAAAATATTAACTTTCAACAAAAATTTATAAAATGTTTCAATTGATTTTAAATCAAAATAAATATTAATAAAGCCCATAAGTAGCATATATTTCACGAAACATCGATTTAAAAGTGTGACCATGCTTATTTATAAAGCAACTGCAGTCTAGATATTGCCTAAAAAGTGTTAAAAAATGTTTATAGATTGTAAAAACTATCAAAACCCAATCTAAACATCAGTTTAATCAGTATTTAAATATACATATAAAACATATTCCAATATTTAAACATCAAATTCCTTTAAAAGAAGTTTTAATTACTTCTGTTTATTCATTCCTTAATTTCACTCATTTAATTTAAATGATAATTTTGCTCCGTGTCCATCACATTCGCATTCGTATCTGTGTATCTATGTAAACGTATCTTTGTATCTTTGTATCTATGGCGTTTCGCCTGGCACGGAGTCGTCTGTTATGGTCCGGACTGTGTGGATAGTGGGGCGCCTCCCCCCCAACTATTATTAGCGGCACGCTCGACATGCCAACGTATAATGGATTTATATATGCCTTCCGTACTGTATGTACATACCTGCAATATATATATAAGTATTATATATATATGTAGGTCTATCTGCACAGACTTCCAGCGGAAAGCAGAACCCATTGCTCTGCAGGTGTTCAAATTTTCACATTTTTACCAGGTGCCTCAATTGTCCTTTTTTTTCGACCAAAGTACACTGGAAAAGAAAGGAGTAAAAATTAATAAAATATTACAAATAAAATGTGACCCTTTTGGGGAAAACTCTAACAAGTGTGACCGTGCTTACCTTCTAATTATTCAATTTCGCTTTTATAAAATTTTATTGAAACTGAAAAATTTGTAAATAAAAGCAGAGAAAACTTCTAAAATTTCTCAATATAAAATTTCTTCAACTGCATTTTCCTTCTTTCGTTTACCTTACGAACTTCCGCACAACCCTGGCTGCATAATTTACAATTCTTTTTCGTATTTATAGTTGAAATATTGATTTTCATTTGTTACATTTTTGAGAGTTGTTACAAATTGTTCCTTTCCCCTCCCACCCCTTTATTTTTTTTAATGGAATTGCCCCCTTCACACATAGGTGACTTGCGGTCAACAAGCTTTTTCCCACCTGGCCACATGTGGCGCTGGTGGCTTTGAAGCTTTTGTGGCTTATCAGTTCTTTGTCAGTGTCCAAACTCCTCGAAACTATATAGTTTTGGTCCCGGAAAGCTTGGCCGCAGCTTTCAAAACCCCCTTTTTCATCCCCTCTAAGCCTGTGCTGGCCTTCGATGCGTTCTGTATTTTATGATGGCAGCTTAACTTCTTTTTTTGTTACTGTTTTTTTAGATCTTTGTTCAAAATTTGGTTGGTCTTGACGAGTATTTTAAAGAGCATGACCAACTGCATCACTCATACGCATAGTTGAGAACATCACTCATACGCACTGTTGTCTGTTGACTGAAAATAAAAACAATACCTTTGTTATTAAATGGATAAATTTACAAAAATTAAATAAACAAGAATTAAATAAATAACTTTTTTAAAAGCATGACATACTTTATAAGACTTAATAAATAATAGAATTTTAATGTGGCCAAATTAGCAGACAAAGCATACTTAAATTTTGAATATGAATTTATTCATTAATATATTAAGCATCGAAATATTCCAGAAGCACTGTAAATAGTTGCGAATTAATACAATACAGCTAATAAAAAATTAATAAAAGTGTGACAAGCTCTTAGAAAACTGTAAAAAGTGTGACCCTGCTTATATTCTCAAATATTCAATTGTTTCTTCAATTTTGAGGAATAAAAAACGTAGTTACGGACTTTAAGGAGCTCAGAATAAATGCAATTAAATTAATAATCAAACAAATAAAGTGTGACCAGCTTTGGCACAACACTTGCAAGTGTGACCATGCTTATTTTTTAAATTATATTTTCTTTTTTAAATTGTAATGCTTAACACCTTTCCAAAGGCGTAATTACAGACTTTTAAGTGCTGAGAATTAATCAAATAAAATTAATATTGACTAAAATAATTGAATAATAAATAATCCAACAATTCTAATTATTAATTTAATGTTTTCAATTTCTTTTCCCTTTCCCTTTTTTCAGATGTCAATTCAAAAGCTGAACGACACCGCCAACTCGGGCTACGTGAGCTCCGAGGAGACGGACTCGCTGCTGGTTAGCCAGAATCCAAATCCGTCACGCGTCGGCGGCGGACGGACGGCGCTGCTCCGGCAGGTGAAGAGCAGCTCCACAAATGGACCAACCGGAGCCACATCCACCTCCTCGACGGGCTCCGGGACGGGCTCGGCCACCGGTTCCGTCACGGGCTCTGGTGCGGGCTCGGTTGCGGGTTCGGGAACGGGAACGGGCACTGGAACGGGAACAGGCTCGGTGGCTGGAAGCACGCAGGCCAGCAAGCCGACGCTGATGCGCCAGGATCGGACTTCCACATATCTGACCAGTCCGCAGCAGTCGCAGCAGGCGAGAATGGGCTCCGAGGAGAGTATGCGCGGCGGCGGCGGTGGCGGTGGGGGTGGCGGCATAACGAATCCCCACGACGAGGATGTGGAGCAGGGACTGCTCCGGACGAGCCTAGTGCCTGACATCGAAGTTCACGAAGAGGACCAAGACCAGACCAACGACCAACAACAGCAACCGCAGACCATATCAATTATGAATTTAAGCCTCAAGCCCGGCGACAGCCACAGTCACAGCCATAGCCATAGTCATAGTCCCAGTCCGGGACCAGGTCCCGGTCCCGGACCCGGTCCTGGGAGCCATCCCAACCTGGGCACATCCTCATATCAGAATCTGGCCTCGAGCATACCGCCCAGCGCCCCGAGCCGGTGCCGGGCCTGCCGCAATTGCAGCCGTCGTGCTTCCACCACGCCCATGTCCAGCTCCATTGCGGATCGCGGGCAGATCGATAGGAGCGCCTCGCGGGACAGCGTCAAGAGCGCCTTCCAGGGCCAGGGCAATCTCAGTGGATCCATGCTGCTCCAGCTGCAGCAGCAGCATCAGCAGCAGCAGCAGCAGCACTATCAACACCAGCTCCAAGTAGTCCACCAGCAGCAGCAGCAGCAGCAGGTGCCACCTCCAGTCCTTATCACATCGTCGCCCACGAACGGATCCCGGATAATCCGTCAGAGCTCGCAGCCGGAATCGAGCAGCACGGCCATCGTCTGCTGTGGCCCCCACTCCGCCTGCGTCGGCCACTCGCACTCCCACTCGCACACGGTGCCCAATGTGTCGCTGAAGCAGCTAAGGGAGAGCTCCGGCGACGGCATCGCTGGCATTGCCGCGGACTCGTTGAGGATCAACGGCGGCATGCGGCCCTTCAAGCAGGTGAGCCAGTCACAGAAATCTTATGTGTCCCACAGAGTGACCCTTTAGCTCCAGATCAGAGAAGAGAATTAGCTGCTAGAGACACCACATACGCTCCTTAACGTTTAAATAAATTCAAATAATTATAAATAATTGTAGTAACCCCACGAAGCACTTAGTGGCGTCTCTAGTACTACCAAGGGATGCCAGGATATATCGATACGTATATATTATAAACACAAACCGATATCTTAGCATCGATATTAAAAATATTTTAAATCGACAAAGATAACTAGAACTTAAATAATATTTTTCCGATATCTTTTCGATATATTTCGATATGCATCCCCAGGTGTTTCCATGTACATACTTACATCCCATAAATCATACATGTCCCTGTGTAAACCCATCTACATATAATATATATTTAAGTATATTACCCGTATCTTGTAAATTCAATGTTTTGTAGACACTGTATAGCGCACTATATATACATATATATATATATATCTATATAATATATGGATGTTGTGTTCATACAAGCAATTCCCAGATCCTTGGCATATCTCGACAGGCAAGCAGGGCCAAACCTTGATAGTTAGTTTAATTATATAAATTAATTAAGGAAATTAAATATATATTTTTACAAAGATTTCACTAAAAAGAATTTTTAATGGCTCCACGTTTTAAAATCGTTGGTAATAATCCTTTGGAAGTCAGATAAATAGATTACTATATGAAAGTTCTCGAATTAAAGTTTAAAAAGTGTGACCTTGTTTACTTAGAAAGCAACAAAGGCAGACTTTTTTAGTCAATTTTAGCACATATTGTTTTAGAAAAGTGAAAAACGTGTAAATCATAAAGAAAATTCAATGATTTTATAAAGTTTATAGACATATCTTCTTAAATGGCTTACAAATTGCTTACAATTTTTAACTATAATGTGACCAGTTTGAGGGAAACCATTTAATAGTGTGACCATGCTTATTAGTGAAGCAACTGCAGCCCAGATATTGCTTGAAAGAAGTGTTGAAAAATTGTTTATGGATCGTAAAACCACAACTAGAGTAGCTCTTTAACTATCAAAGGCCAATCCCTATTTGTATGGCCCATAAAGATCTCATTCATCACCCACAGAGAGAGAGAAAAAGAGAGAGAGAGAGATGCCTGGCCGAGATGCTAAATCGTTTGCCCATAACTCATCGCCATAAACACCAAGATGTTTTTTATGTCCAGTCTCGGATTTCAGTTTATTTATTTCCGAGATGTTTTCTAATAATCATAAAAACACGCTGGACTCAAGCTATTTGCAATGAATTGCTTGTAGTTTTTTCCCATTTTCTTTATATATATATATATATATTTTTTTTGGTTTATTTTCGTTTTTTTCGTTGAATTCATTTCTTCCTTCGACTGTTGGCGTTTTTTTCGCGCGCTAAAATCCAATTAGGGAAAATCAATATTGCTCATACGCCGCGTTAGCTCAACAATTATTTCGTTTGCCGTTTTTTCTTGAGCATAATTTAATATTTTGTTTACACGAGATTTGATCGAGGAGAGTGGGAAATAAGCTGGAGATTCCTCAGGCATCAATACAATTTTTTTCCCCGATAATTAAGACTCTGTTTCCCTGTTTGATTATTCATGTGGCAATTGAATTGTTAAGTCCCTTCCAGCTAAAAAAAATATGGAATACCAAAGGGCACTAGGCAAGGCCATATCTTTCATCTCTCATCCCCGTGCCGAGGGGAATATAATTATAATTAATATCAATTTACGCCCAAAATGTCTGAACTTTTGCCGCTTCTGCTTCTGCTTCTGCTGGTGTCTTCCATAAATATCCCAAAGAAGAAAATGAAGGGAAACCGTGGAAAAACCAGGAAAGAATATATATATATATATCTATATTATATATAGACGAAAATAATATCGCTTTCTTCATGCTGGAAGAGTGACCTTACCATGATTGATGAATGTTTTCACTCTTTGACATTTGCCGTCGCGTTTTCCTATTTTCCCCCGCTGCCCGCTACCCGCATTTCCATTTCCCCCCGTTTCAGTCTTTATAGATAATTGCGTTGGGTCTGTCTGTCTTTCGGCAAATAGTCTGGGGAAAAACGCCAAGCGGTAAAACATTTATGGAAGCTTTGCGAAAGCTTTTTTACTAACGTAAAAAAAAAAAAATCCAGAAAAAAAGACAAACAGGGAAAATAGAGCAGATAGCTGGGGAAAAAATCAAATGGGAAATCGGCGCGCTTAAGAGCTTTCAAGCCACATTTAACACGAATGAGGAAAAAAATAAAAGAAAAACATTTTAATATGCAATTCCCTCGGTGTCACCCCTTCGCTCAAAGCTCACGGTTTCAAGTATATCTCCGAGAGAGCTTTTTGGTTGTAACTACGAAAGCTCGTATAACGTATTTTCAAGTTTTCAATTGTCTCCGGTCGTCCGCTTTTCCGCTTTCCGCCTTTCCGTTTTCCGCTTCGCATTTCCCCCGCACTTGTTTGTTCGTTTGTTGTTTTTATTGTTTTAAAGCTCTGACATTTAATTATGCAACATTGCAATGAACTTTTCATCCACATTTGTCACTCGCCATAAATAATTGATTTCATATTTGTAGGATCCCTATCATTAGTCTTTATCGTATATTTAGTCCTCGATATTATCGTATATATCTATATCTATATATCGCATATCGTATACATTAAGTTGGTCTCCGTATTACTGTATTACTGATCTCTGTAGTTTCGATTGTATTTCTATATATCCTATAATATATCCCTCTGAATCCATTTGCTATCTCTATGTTCTCGAGCAGGGCGTTGTGTCAGGGTGTAAGGGTTCTGGGTTTGTTTTAAATAATTTTATTAATTAACTATCTAAAATTTGCAATATACAAAAATATTTTAGATGTTTTGTAGTATTTAATCTTTATTAAAATCAATCTAGAAATTTATCTTTTGATAAACCTAAAGTTTTTTCCCAAATACTTCGCAAAACCTCTCTAATATCTTTCAAATATCTGACTTAACTGACTGACTAAAATCCTTAAAACATAGTTTTAAAATCTTTTAAGAATCTATTTTAAAAGAATCTCTCTTTAAAATCTCTCTAAATCCAAATCTCACTATAATCTTTTTAATATCTCAAATCTTTCTAAAATCTCTTTTAAAGTTCTCTAAAATCTCTATACAAAAAATCTCTAAAAATACCAATAAAATCTCGCTGAAATCTATTTAAACTCTCTTTAAAATCGTTTTAAAATCTCCCTATAATCTCTCTTGAAATCTACTCAAAAATCTTTTAGCTCTCGCTCGGATTTCCAAAGTAATATTTCTCTTAAAGTCGAGAGAAACAAATGCCTAATTAAATCTCTACCAAAATCGCTCTATGGGACACCTAAAAGTATGCTTCATAATTATAGCTACTATCAATATAACATAGCATACTTTTAGGCATTTTTAAATTGTCCCGTCACTCTGGCAACAACGCAATGTCTCCATCTGTAGGATATCTATGTACGAGTATATATATTTCATATTTCTATGTATCCTTCGCTGCTATATACATATATCCTACCAGATCCTATGTCTACTATGTGTTTTCCTCACCGATAAAAAAAACAAAAAAAGCAGGAACTTAGCCTAGAAACTAACTAAGACCTTAACTTAAACTTTAAATCTGTCTAACTGTTCAACTGTACTAATCGCTATCGCATCCACTCTCGCAATCTGATCTCTTCAGGGCGTTCTTCTAATGCCTCGCACCCTGTCCGAAAGCCGAAAGTTGCGCCTTCGAAGGGCCTTCACCGAGGCCACTAACGAAACGCTTCAATGCTCCAAAATGGTATTTAATTTGCAAGAAATCTCTCTAAAATCGTTATAAACAATTACCCCAAACAAACAAAAAAAAAAGACCTATTTTGCCAACGATAAAAATGTTTTTTGTTTAATGTGTACATAAATATTTAGAATGAATTTTAACAAAACAAAAAAACAAAATGTTGAACCAGCTCGTAGTACCAAAATTCCAAAGAAACAAAAAACCTTAAAACAGTTCAGTTCCAATGGCACCGCATTTAAGCTTTAAGTGAGCGAAATTATGGAAAATATGTCAATAAGAAGAAAAATTCTAATAGATATTTTTAACGATATTTTTGGTGCGAAATAATATTTAAATTCTTTATACTTTAAATAAATATATATATATAATAAAAGTAAAATAAAAATCCACACACAGAGCAAATTGGCCTTTAAAGTCCTTAAATATGCCCAAAAGTATGCAACGAAAATTGCAACTGTTTCGAGCATAGTTTCAGGCGGCCTTTTAAAAGATTTAAAACTTTTTTTTTTTAATTTTAAATACTTTAAAATCAATTTAATATAAAAAACTCACTATTCGTTCACTTAAGGCTTAAGCTATGACCTTCCCGCCTCCCAGCGGTCAAGTAGCTTGTTTTGTTATCGATAACAACCTCAAAAAAAAAAAAGAAACAAACGCAACAATGCTAATGCGAATTCTAATGCTAATGCTAATGCAAATGCTAATGCTAATGCTAATGCTCCCCCATGTGCAATCGGTTCAGTTCTTCCTAGCCTGCACTGCCTCTACTCAATCTCCCCTAGAAATCTCACCGAAACGAAAGCGGTTTTCAAAAAACTTTAAACCAGAATTTTGAGCATTTTGACCGCATCTCCACTATCCATTCTCCACTGTTCCACTGTTCCACTCTCCACAACCACTTCCGCTTTGCATCCGTTTTGAATGTGTGTAGCTGCATAGTTCCATTAGTTTATTTATAAATATTAAGCGATGATGATCCATCGCCGCAGGTAAGATGTAGCATTAAATACTATATATTTCCATATGCCCAGCACTGTATTGTATTCTCTAGAAGCACAGTTTGGAAATATTATTAGTGATAATATAAAAATATATTATATTTATTGATATAAATAATAATTACATTTTAAAGGGGAATTTTAAACTTACATATATAACATAACTTATAATTACCGCAAGAAAATAATATTTGGGTTCAACTTTTTATTGAAAAATCATTTAAAAATATGCAATATATTTTATAAGTTTTTTTTTAACCATTTGAAATTATTATTTAGAATTAATTGTTCCAAAATCTCCAACTAATAATTCATGTTCAATCATGACCAGTTTCCAGGGTATTAAAATCTTCTTTCTCTTTGTTTTTGTGGGAAACCATCTATTAAGTTGCGAGCAGGAAGCATTTAACAATTTGAACATTTTCCTCGATTGAAAAGATGCAAAATGTTCATTTCCATGACGTAGAGGCCACAATCAGGTGTTTGATTCTCACAATTCTCCCGCCGAATTCTTCCCCGCCAGCGGATGTCTCTCTCATCGATTGATTGCCTCTACCGCTCTTCCGCTCTCTCACTTGTCCTCTCTCCGCTCTCACTTATTATTATCCACCTGCTGCTTTGCCTCCACATGGGTTCCACTCGCATACCTGCGATCCAATCCACAAAATTAAAGTGTTCTAATTGGGTTCCATTGGAAGGGTATTGATCCTAACATAATATCCTTGAATTTTGGAAAAGTTAAAGTATATGAAATGTGTTTAAGGTGTTACTTATATAGCTAAGATCGCCACCTGCTTCTATACCAAAATTTAGATCTTCATGTCTATTGTGTATGTAGTTTTTTTTATAAAAACTAAAGCGCCTTCAACACCGAGGGTTCTGGGTTATAACACTGTCTCTCTTGATCATAGCCTCTACAAGGTCATCCTCTACTTTCATACAGAAATTTAGATTATTTATGGATTATATCAGAATACTAATTATTTTAATAAAAATGTTATACGATACAAGTTCCATATTTGTTACATTTTTATAGATATATCATTGAATTTTGACAAGTATATCGCTGAGATCACCCTCTAGCAGCATACCAAAATTCAGATTATTATATATACAGGGTATAGCCAAGTCGATACTTTAGTTGGCATTAAAAAAACAAGCAAAGAGGCACGGCATATAAATAAAATGTTCGGTAGGCCGGCCATTTGTGCGTCGTCGTCGGAAGGGATCGCTCTCTCTCCAAACATTTAGTACATATTTGATCCAGAGATCCGCATCTCCGTATCAGATCTTGCTTCGGATCGATTCGGTTCGGATTGGATTGGATCGTTTCGCTATAATACTGGAAGTGAACGGGTGTTGTGTCTGCTTCCCGTTCCGATCTGTTTACATTCTCTGGACAATTACGCAGTCGAAAAATTGACCGAAAATAATCCGCATTCAAATCAAAATCAAAACCAAATCAAATCTGTGCAGATTTTTGCCTGTTTCGGATCGTGTTTTTATTATTTTTTATTCTAGTTTTTTTTTTATGTGTGAAAAGTGTTCAAAAAGCATATCCTTTTTCTGTAAATAGAAAAATGCTTTATAGTCTGTTTTGAAAATAATGAATGATGGAAAAGCAAACCAAGAAATCGAGTTAATGTGAAAATTGCCAAAGAAAATAAATAAACAAGGCAATTCCGTTTAAAAACAAATAAACAAAAGTGAGATTTCTATGAAAATCTCAGTACAATTTCTAACTAACAGTGCAAACTTGTAAAGAAAATTAATTAAAAATTTATTTGAAAAATCCAACAAAATGCTCAAGTAAAAAGTGTAAAGTTTAAGCCAAACTGTTACCATTTTTTGGCCAAAAGATCCAGCAATATCCTTGCGATCCTTGGAGCCTTTCCCCCCCATTTCAAATTCGAGCCGCGGAGCAGAGCATGTCGCCGGCCTTTTGCATGGCGAACGATTGCAATCAGGAGCCAGATTTTTACCACAAATGCCTTGCCACGGCCATGCCACCGCCGCCGCCCACGCCGGCGACCGTTGTCCTAACGACGTCATTGCCAACGCCGCCGCCGTTGCCGCCGTTGCCGGGGACCAGGGGAAGACCCTCTACCTCCTCCACCCCCTCGCCTTCCCCTTCACCCTCTCCCTCCGTATCGCCATCGCAATCGATGACGCTAATGCCGCCCATGTCCATGTTACAAGCTCCGCCAAAACCGTCGCAGCCACCGCTGAACGCGGCGGCCGCCGTAATAATGACGCGAGCGGGCAGCGTCGGTGGCGCCACGAGTGCCGCCCGCAGGAACTCCCTTTGGCTGGAAACGCTTCGCAACACACGCAAGCTGTCCTACGCCAACGAGCGACCGATTTTGGTAAGCAACTCTAGGCATATGCACTGCGAGAAATAAATGTATAACCATTCTAACAAAAATTAATAGAGGAATTTTATTTTTAACAAAATAATAATTTAAAGTAATTTTTTATGAGCAAACAAAAATATGAAAATTGAAATATAAAAACAAAAACATTGATTCCGATATTTTAAAAATTGTTTTATTTTTTCAAATCTAAATTATATAAAAAAATCAAAATTTAAATTTAAGCCAATCTAAACAATTTCACTTTTTTGTCTATAAGCGAACTGAGAAAATTGAATTCTGAAAACAATATCGATATATGGCAATTATAACGATATTTAAAATAAATCATAAATATCGAAATAAGCAAATGAATGTTTTTTTAGAATAGTTTTTAATTATGTTGATATTTTAAAGTTAAATGAGATTGTTTTTTGATATTTGACTATATATTTGTGGTGAAAGTTGATGCAATATGAAAATTATTCTGGCAAATGTTTTGAAATAAATATAGTTAAATTTAAAATCTTTTCGATATGATATAGGTACTAAATTGATAACAAACGCAAATGTCAAGCAATCGATATTTTAAAAATATCGGAAAAGGGGCACAACATTTAATAACATTTTTAAGATAAGTTCTACATATAAATAAAAGTTGAATATATCAAAGTTTGCAATATTTTTCTTATAATATTGAGTAGTTTAAACACATTTTTATGATCTATAACTAGTATATCATTTATTTTAAAAAATCATGAAAATCATGAGAATAATATTCATTTAAAACTTTTAAGCAAATTCAGAACATTTGAATAATCTTTGAAGGCACCAAAAGTAGGTATAGATATTTTTCCAACTCTGCTTATTTACATCATTTCGCTCAGTGCACGCGTTAAGAAACTATGACGTATCTAGCTTATCTCGGCCATTTCCATTCGCCATTTGGTTTGGCGGCTTCCACGTGTCCCGCGTCCGAGACTATAAAAATAAATAAATCGCTGGCGAGAGAGAGCTAGCACGCTCTTTTGTCTCCTCCGGGCTTCTCCGGGTTTTCTTCGCTCTCTCTATCTCTCTCTCTCTCTCTCCTTGTCTTGAGCAATTCGAAGTTATTTTCAACCAGAGCATCTGCAGAAAATAACAAAAGCGAAAACAAAATAAGAAGCAAATAAGCAAAACGCACACGATGGAGCTCCTCTCTTTTTTAGAGGAAATATTTGGGCAACGAGACTTTTGATACCCTATAAAGTGTGCGAAAAAATGTAAAAAATAGTGACTCAAACTTAAAGGCAAATCTTGTGGAAAGTGGAATATATATTGTTTTAGAATTTTGTAATTTCCTGGTTTATTAGTACAAAATTCAGATTAGAAAACATAAATAAGATGATGTAAAGTTTATATTAAGAACTTAAAAAAAAAGAATTAAATATAAATTTAATATACAAAAGAAACGGCATTTAAATGATTTTTTGTCTTGCTTTAAAAGGCTTCAAGTAAGCGCATTTTCCAGTTTTTAGGTTTCTACAATTTACCACAATAATTAAGTTTATTAAATAATTGTTTACACATCTCGTAGTCAGGATTAAATGGTTATAATTTCTATAAAATCAGTTAAATCGATTAAATAAACAACAAAAACTGATGGCAATGTGGCGTATGATTAATATTTTGACAAAAATTACTCATACGTAATGATGTACAATTCTTCTTTGCTTTTAAAAACATTAATTTTTAGGTTTATTAGATTAAATAGAGTTTATAGTCCACTAAAATTAAATTAAAAGAAAATAAAACTATAGAAAGGGAAATGAAAGGAATGAAATAAATAAAAAAATATGCTGGGGCGTATGATTCGTATTTCATAAATATTTTTTTTTAAATTGTTTATATAAATTATGTTTTTAAATTGAGAATAATGTTTTTGTTGGCTTAAAAAAGTTTAAAGTAAAATTAAATCGATCTACTAGAAAAATAAATAATTTGCTGTCTATGCGGCGTATGATTAATATTTAAAACGGAATTACTCATACGACATGTTGAATCAGAAAATTACTCATACGAACTAATGTGCAGGATATTTTCATTTTAATATTTAAATATTAATTTATGTCACTTAATAAAGTGATAAATACAGAATATAATTAATTTCTGTAATTAAAATTTGTATTGTGAAAAATAATAAAACCCTTTATGAGACAAAGTTAAAGTTATTTTAAATTTCTATTAAACAATTGAAGAAATTTGTAGTTTCTCATATAAATAGAGCTGCAAACATATATGGTTTTAATTTATTAAACAGCTTAAATTATTAATAATGGTTTTATAGACTTCTAAATAATATACCCTTACTTTAGAGGCGCCAGGGCAGGATACTCCGAGAGTAAAGCCGTTTTGTGGGGGGAAATGAAAGCAATAAGACAAAACAAATGTGCGAAAAAAATCAGAAACAAGACACAAAACACATCGCAAAAGGCGACTACCAAACAAACAAACAAACAGAAATCATTTAAAGAGGGTTTATATGGCGCTATTCGGGCATTCCATCATCCGATTCTGAATCTGATTCCGATTCTGAATTCGAATCTCAATCAGATACTGGATGCCGCCATAAAGGCATAAAGTTCATCCAAGTGTTTGGAATCGAAAGGTGTCTGCCTTATGCTTTGATATATTGTTTACAGCATCAACGATTTCGAACGCCTCATCATCATTATAATCATTAAATTTGGAAAATCGAATTGGGTAAATTTCAGGGTCAGTATGGTTTCTTTTTCGGAGCCATAATTTATGCCCTGACTTCCGGAGTTTATCAACGAGCCGGGTGTGTGTGTGTGGTTGGTTCCATCAGATATATCAGATACATATAGACTCTATATAGAGCAGGCTATTTAAACAATGGCCACAGCGTAATTAATGGCATATGCAATATAAAGCAAATAAGGCATTGAAAAGGAACAGAACTGAACGGAACAAGGGGTCCTCAGATGAATTATCGATGCACACACACACACAAGTATATATATTATATATATATGGTCGTACTATAATGCCAAATGCGAAAACCTGAAAGCCGAAAGGCAAACAGTATGCAAATGGGCAGAGAACAACACATGCGTGCATATTTAGATGATGATAAATATTATATATATGTGCAGTCGAGTCAGACTGCTGCTCCCAATGGGTATTACGGGGTGTCATCTGAAATATTTAAGGCTTGCTATTTGCTTTGTCAACACGGACTCCTTTGAGCTTTCCTCCACTGACACGTTCACTTCCCCAATGTCCTCGTCCACTTCCACATCCACTTCCACGTTCACGTCCTTGTCCATATGTCCGCATTTCAAGGACTTTCAATCGACCAAGTCAACTATCAACTGTCAGGAACGGACGAGCACAAAGGACCAGCACACACAAAAAGGTGGAGTGAAAGCGAAAGGTGCTCGTGCCGTGTCCTGGACTGTGTTTGTACTAAGAAAAATGCTGGCCAGGTGGCCTCAATAGTCCCAATAACTTATTGCCTCGGCATTATGCGGCGAAAAATAGACGAGGAACTTTTTAAAATTTCATGATAATAGTCGAAGACCCGCGGACTGCAGTTTTCCGTTCGAATGCCTGCCAGCCAGCACTGCGCGAAAAAACGGGCGTAAATATTGAATCTTAATTGAGTGCTTTAATAAATAGATAATAAATTGGGTCTAAAATACACTTTTTGATTAAAAACATGTAAATTTGATTAAAAGTAATTCTTATCGAGTTCTCTGGCTTCATATTTAATTTTATAATAAATATTGAAATGTATCGATAAGTTCGTCACGATTTTTTTACATTTACACGATAGATTAACAGATGTTTTACCGAGGTAATTAATAATACAAAAAAACATTCGAACTGAAGTCATCTTTGAAGTAATATTAAAGCTTTGACTTTGAGAAAAATGTTTAAAGTGATCAATCGATACATCAAAGTAAAATCATCGATAAGTCCAATAGAGCAATAAAATATATCGGTATACCTTTGAAGTATTTAGAGAAAATTGTAATGTCATCGAATACTCAAGCTAAAGGTTAGTTTTTTGATACTGAAAAGAAACCATAAATCGATAGGCTTAACAAATAAACAAATTTTAATATGATTTTATGTATATCAAGTCGAAATTAAAGACATCAATATGTTCGATAAATCTTTAAAATATCGTCAAAATTAAAACAATCGATATGTTTAATTAAGTTTTGGAATATCGATATTTCTTTAAAGTTACTAGAAAGCTAACTTGAAAATAAAACCGAGAAGCACTTTAATTTCTATCCTTTTTTTTTGTCACCGTGTACATACGGTATAGCATGCCTGCTCTTTACGATAATATGTATATAGTAACCCCTATATATATGCATATATATATATAAATATATCTGTTTAGATGGATGTGCTCGGCCGTATATCTTAGCGAGTGCATGCATGGCGACTCTAGATGTTTGCCCAAGTGTCCATCAATAAAATATGACAAGAGGCACTTTTAGCGGACTGTCCCCGAGTCGTAAGACTAAAGACCGGACCCGGACCCGGACCCGGACCCGGTCCCGGACCCCGGATCCACTTGAATGGCCACGGAATCGTCGCCGACAATATAAAGGTCGCGCCGCAGCGAAACGAATCCACTTACAGCTGTTCTGAGTCATTTGCCAAGGTGTACGGGTACAATCGAACCGCAACGGACCGGACTCGGTTACGGTTGCTCGGCTCGGCGATTATTCCGACCAGATGTCCCGTCTTTGAGGGCATGCACCTGTGGTGCAACCAGGTCGCCATATGATTCATTCATTTCGTCGAGAGATCTTGGGCAGCTCTCAGCGGCAATTTGTTGTGTCAGGCGCAAAGACGTCACTTTACTTTTAGGAAGATTGTAAATAAAAACGATATGATATCGATAGAATTTATAGAGTTATAATAACTATATCTAAAGCAATGTATAGGATATAAAATCGATATATATTTGTCTTGATAATTAGATATCCAAAGCAATAATTAGGTTATTAAGTCGAGCAGTATTTGCATTGATAATAAGCTTTACCGATGATTTAGAGATGGTAACGTATATCGAAAAGGAAATTGAAGCTAATATTTATCGAAAATTATCGAGTACCGATAAATTCTCAGAAAGTGAGATAATTTAAAAGAAATCCCCCGAAATCATAAGAAATAAAAATGCATCCTGGACACTCTCTTCTCTATGTTGCACTTTAAGTGGTTGTTGTCGCATTTATCGAAAGCTGAATATAAATCTAAAACGTTATCTAAATATATAAATATATATATATTATACCTCGATATTAAAAGCCCGGCAAGACGATGGCAAGACGGAGGTTTAAGGGGATTCCGGAATGGCAAATGGCTGACAAATGCATAAAGTTTTCATTTCAATGAATTATTCAAAATCCGACATGACAACATTTTGACTATCTGTCGTTTGCGTTGACATTTCCATTTGATATCTGGGTCGGACTCGATTGTGTGTGTGTGTGTTAGAGGATAAATTCTAAAGGATGGGAAAAGGATGGGCACTCGAGGCACTACAGGATGTGGAATGTGTGGACTTAGGTGCGATGTCCTCCCATTGATGATGGAGGCAATTGGAATTGCAATCTCGCTGGGAGCACACATAAACAATGCATTAATTTATTTAAATGAGTGTGGGGTGGGGGGGTCCTTAATAAGGCTTTGGCGGGGCTTTCGCAGGAATCCCGTTGTAAGGGATTTCACAGGTACAAGTTGTTGACGGTTTTCCACCTAAAAGCTGCTTTGCTGCACTGAGCTAAAAGGTTTTTATGGGGTTTCTTATATAATATATTTTATTATTAAAAAAAAATAGAGTTTTAAATATAATGAAATTATAAACTATTCAATTATAGTATGGAATACTTTTTAGATGTGTTTTAAATATATGTTTTATAAATTTTCAAGTCTTTTTTCCCTTTCTTGAGAGCCTAATAATAACATCAAGAGATAATTTCCTCTTTAAAGAGTTGTTATAATAAAAATGATAAAGTATATTTTATATTTACCTTTTATTTGTTAAATATTCCAATTTGCAATAAAATTTCATTAACATTTTCCTCACTATATGAGCCAAGATGCCAATTAGTTGGATTAGAAAAGACAATTCAAATTAATTGGCATGCACAATATGTTTTTCAGTTGTCCGCGGGGCCTCAAGTGATCCCTTTCTTAGTAAATCCCGCCATAGGAATCGGATTTAAAGGCTTAAAGGCTACTTCCAGGTTCCAGGGTCGGGGCTCAAGGATCCAGGTTCCAGGATGAGGAGTAGGAGGAGCAGCAGCTGTTACGGTTGCTAGGCCAATTCATTTGTCAGTTCATCAGCGCCAAAGAATGCATTCGCATTCGCATCCGCGTATCTGTGAGAGCGTTATTCAAGTGTGTGCTCTCGTATCTGTGTGATGGATGCGTGAGCGTGTGCGCCCACAGTTAGGCTCCACTAGGGCAAATTTATTCCAAACTTTCTTTATTTTAAGAGATTATTTTAAAAGAAAGCTTAAGAGTCTCATCGAAGAGCTGTTCTCTTTGCAAGCATGATATTGCTTTTGCTATCTCCTTTCTTAGCTTGGTTCTCTGCAAGCGGAGAGAGAGAGAGAGAGAGCCGATCTCGCTCATTATAGAAGTTAAAAAAAATGGTGCCCTCTGGACATGCATGCACACACACATATAAACATATATACGTTTCCTGTTCATATTTGTATTAAGCTAAATTTCCTCAAATATTTATCTGATCTGAGTGGGTCCCCTTTAGGCAGGTCGACCTGTACATCCGTATTCGTCTCCGTATATCCTTTGCATGCACAAAATATAGCCGAACAACGTGACTATAGTCCAATGTACGTATTATGTGTGTTTGTATGTATATATGTATGTACATACGTACGTACGACGCGGGCAATGGCAATTGGCGATGACAATGAAATCGCGTAGCTGGAACTTTGAATTGAGCATCCATTTGGGAATGGCTGGAAGATGGAGAGAGAGAGAGAGGGGGAAGTGGAAAAGCGCGAAGAGGAAGCAGTGAAAGAGAGGTTGTGTGGAAGAAGACCGAGGAGGACCGTCACCTTACGCAAATCGGAGTTGGCCAATGCGCAGGACCAACCGAAGGCCACGGACAAAGCCGCTCTCTTTTCGGCTCCCTCACCTTCTTTCCCCCTCTCCCTAGCTCTCACTGTCGCTCTCCGCGACCCATCTCTCTTTTTGATTTCTAAAATGGAATTTTGAATGCCCAGAAGGAGTATCTGTGTGTGTGTGTGTGCGTGGAACCTCAAAAGGATTAACTTGTAAAGTTCAATTTTGATTTTCGTATTGCGTGTCATTGAGTCATTATGCCCATTAGTTATCAGCCGAATGAAAGGAAGAGCAAAAAAACTAAAAACGAATAAACTTTAAGCGAAGCTCAAAGTTCAAAGAAGAAGAAGAAGCAGCTTCAAGCGGCTCCTCCCTCCTTCCTCCTCCTCTTTCCATTACTTTTCCTCTGTCGCCGCCAGCGTCGCTGCCTTCAGCTGCATGTGTGGGTGTGCTCCTGCCTTGTGCGTGTGTATTCGTGGGTGCGCGCAAGCAAGATGGCCATATTATTTGAGAGCCAGAAGAGCGACAGAGAGAGATAGAGATAGAGTGACAGCGCCTAACAAAGTTGAGTGGATTGGAAATCAGTAGAGGAGAGAGCGAGAGCGAGAGAGCGCCGACTCGCTCTCTCGTACACACCTCCTCTTAGTGTTTAGTGCTCCTTTCGTGTGCCGCCAAATTAAACACACATGACAATGCCAATTCATTATGGCCGAAAACGAAAACGAAAACGAAATTGCAATTGCAGCAGCCTCAGTCGCAGTCGCAACAGAAGCGGCCGCCACGACTGCGACGCTGACAGCGGCAGCGGCAGCGGCAGCGACAGCTGATAAAGACAGTTTGACAGGCAAATCTGGGGCCAAAGCACAAGAAGAAGAAAAAGACGACGGTGAGAGGTGGTAGCACAGCCTGAGGAAGAGAGTGGATAAGTAAAAGAAGAAGAGCACTGCACCCACACCCATTTTTTTGGGTAGTTGTTCACTTTATGTCGCTACAGCAGAGCCTCCATACTAGAGGACTTTTCAAATTTTATAATTACGAATTATTTAATTTCATATAACCCACTGCGTTCTGACCTTATTTTTGTCAACAATTTGCCATATTTGTAGTGGTTTTTTACGATACATATGTTCTCTCAAAACTGAATTAAAAATCGACCATATCAAATATATAATTCATAGTATTGATCCTGTAATTTTGTCAGCTCTACCCAGGCCTTCCTCTGTAGTTTCTGTTTCTTTTTTCTTTTTAAAAATGCTCCAATTGTCTATTATTTTATATTAAGGATAAAAGATACATGTGTAATTATTTAGCCACTTTGATTCAATAACCTTTAGTCTGGAGTCTTCCAATTTTGATTCCATTGCCGTTATTGGATGTATCCTTGGTTATTTACTCTTTCTTACATTTTGTGGCTGCACTGTATTTTTACGGTTATTTATCAGCCGTGGCCTGTCAAGGGATCCGGGAGAGAAGAGATCGGGTGCCGCTAGTACCGTTAGTTAGTTAGTTTCGCTCTTCGCTCGGCTCTCCTCTTCTTCTGGTTTGACGTGCGCCTCCTTCGTTGCTACTCCGACGCTGGCATTGTGGTCGAGTTAATTCGAACTTGGTCCGTTCGTTTACAGCCGACGTCGACAGCGGCAGAGACATCGGCATCGACAGCGCTTTGGAAGATTCCGTCCGTTTCGTTTCGTTTCAGTTATATTGGTGTGTTTGTGTGTACCCATATAGAGCACCAATTCTCTCACGCTCTCACGGTTGCAACCAACTAGGGCAGTCAAACATGTTTTCAAACATGCTCGAAGAACAAACAGAGCCTGATCACATGGACGCATGGGTCTATGAGTGACCCAACCGGTAACCTCATCTAAAACTGTATCTGGACATTGTCCAGGTCATGCTCCTTGCCCAATATCAATCTTAGCTTGTTCAGTAGTTTTTAAGGACTATATCTTATTTTTGAAAATACGTATTTTTAAAATGCCTCTTTGAAAAATTATGTTTAAAATATTTGAACTTCATTTAGCTACGAAATAATAAAAAACAAAAATAAAAATACTGTCAATTAGCAAAAATAAAACACATACACTTTGCTGGAAGCTAATAATCCTTTTGAAAGTTCAAATGAGTTCGATTTGGGGGCAAACACAGCCCATCGAACATTTCAACATAACATCCAATCCAGCTGTTTACTTCGAACATGGCGGGCGTCGACGTCGGCAGAGAAATGGCTCGACAGAACAAAGTGTGCCTCTATATAAGTTACTCTATGGTCTGTATTCTGTATTGTGTTTACACCCATGGCTGACGTAGCGAGCGCCGATGAGCTAAACCTTCACGAACGAATAATAATATAATAATAACAACAATTGACATACCTAACGTCTTAACAACAAAATTGAAGAAAATAATATATAAATAAAATATACGGCGGACAGCAACAAGAAAAGCGGCACGGCATGAACAGCAGCAGCAAAAATTATAATAACGGCAACAGCAACAACAATTACAATAACAATAAGAAATACGATAACAATTACAACAATAACACCTGCGGTCACCGCTACATTCACAGCCACAGTCACCGTACCAGTTACAGTTACAGTTCCCTATATCGTTACAATTCGCGTTACCGTTACCGTTATACGTACAACTACGTTTACCGCAACCGAAAAGCGAGCTACAATTTTTTTCCAGTGCGTGCGTGTCTGTGTGCTCCGCCTGAGTCGATGAAATATCTATTTCGAAATCCTTTCGCTGCTGATTATATTTATTAAATAAAGAGAAATAGCGGTACATTTACCACGTTCACCTTGTGTTTTTTTTTACCGGATTCCGGTTACACACACACACACACACTCACTCTCACACACAACACACACATCATACACACACGCACCGAGCAGAAGAGAACAAACATTGAAAATGAAAGCCGAAACAATGCGATAACGGGATAACTGACAAACCAAGCCCAAGACGAAGAAAAAGAAGACGAAGGAGGAGGAGAAGGAGGAGAAGCAGCCGCAACAACAACAGCAGCAGCAGCAAGCGAAATAAGGTGAATAAAATATGATTTAATTGAGGCAAAAAAAAAAATGAAACATTAACAGAAACAGAGAAGAAAAGGGTTCGCAACAACAACAACTGAAATAACAGTAGGCCACAGTAACGGGAGTAGCACTGCTTGCGTCGCTGCCGACGTCGCAGCATCGCCTCCAGCCAAAAAGAAGTATAAAAAGTAAGAAAATAAGAAAAGGCGAAAAACGAAAGGGCGCATACACACAAACACACATACAAAAAGACAGGAGAGAAGGAAGAAAGCATCGCGAAGGAGCTGTGAAAAAAAGCAAGCCGAACAATGGCGAAAGTAATATATCACAATATTTCCCATCCATAGATAAATATCTCAACGCGCTTCCCATGAAGATGTTCGCGAAAGTAGCGCAAACAACAGCGAGCGGAGAGTGAGAGCAGAGAGAGAGGGGAAGACAGAATAGTAAAGGGAACAGAGAATTCTTCGTCTGGGGAGAAAAAAAAACCAACAAAAAAAGTAACAAGCTTATTATTAATGTAAGAAAAATAAGAATTCAGAGAATATTTGGTTTTTTCTTTCTTATTCCTTATTAAAACGTGTTTTTATATGTTATAATAATATATTAGAAAGTTCATTGGCATAGCTAAGGCTAAAAATGTTATTAAACTGAACAATAAATGTAAGATTGTATGGGAAGAAATATGAAAAACTTTATAAATGTACAAAGAATTGACTTGAAATACGGGACTATATTTAAAGTAAAAGTTCATTTTAATATCTCCATAAATGTATTGCGCCCATTATCACTGAGAAAATAATGCAAACTTTGATATAGCAATTAACATTAAAATATCGGTATAATCTAACAATATCCGATAATTATTATTTAAATCTATTTGTTGTCTATTTTTAATATTTATAATAATAATATAACATTTTTCACATTCTTTCTATGAAAATAAATTATCTTTAACTAGTTAATAATGACATTTTTTTAATTTAAAAAACCCCATTAAATTTGAAGAGAACAAAATCAATTTTCTATTTGATATCTTTCCGAACTGAGAGGATCCCCAATAATGTTCTTACACAATATCCGCTCTCTGTGTCTCCCTCTCTGTCTCTTGCCTCTCGCGCTGATAAAAAAGCATAGCATACTACTCCGGGCTCGCTGCTCGAGCTATAAAAGAAGTAAAAGAAACGGGAAAACTTTGAAGCGTAGGCCAAAAATTTATGATTTTCCTGCATATGTGCGTACAGAGTACATATATTGCAATATGTTTGTGTGTGTGTGTGTAATGAGTAAGGGGTCGGAAGAAGGGAAAGCCAAGCTAACGAAAAAAAAGGAGGAAGAAGCTCAAAGAGTGATTCAAACTTTTGGTTCAACCATCAACTTTTCTTGTGTTTTTTTTTCTTCTTCGCCTTGAATATTTTATGAAAGGGAGATGAAGTTGAAGTTGAAGTAAAGTCCATCATTAAGCGACCAATATATATATTGGACGATATAAATTGCTGTCGTCGTCGTCGTCTTGGCCTTCGTCTCATGTAAATTTCACTCGAAAGTGAAAGTGAAATGCGAGGAAGAGCAGGAGGGGGTAAAGGCCGGGACAAAAGTAAAAGTAAGAGTGATAATATTAATATAATTAGACTTTGTTTGTTCTCCACACACACACTTGCTCGCTCTGTGTGTCAGAACTTGTGCATTCCAACGAAAGTTACGACACATTCTGGCACCAGTGCTTCGCTCCTCGCTAGGCTTTTCCGCCTTTCTCCCACTGGCATTCATTCGTTTTCCTTTATTTTCCTCCCTGCTCCTGGCTGAGCTCAACTTGAGAGTTATCCTAGGAATAGCCCTTGGAGACTGGCTCAAGTCAAGCCATTTAACCGGCAGAGCAAGCACATGGCAAGCACATTTCGTCCTCATCTGGTCTCCAGGTCTCACCTGCCAAACAAAAAATATATAAATTCTCCTCTTTTTTGCTTTCTCTGCTCCTTTCCCCCGCGTATTTCCTCTTCCTTGTGTGTTTGTCGTTTTCTGTTGTTTGTTTTTTTGCTGTTGGAATTCCACAAGCCGGTTGCATTAAGTTTCAGTTCCGGCTTGTTGATTGACATTTCCTCTGCTCACTCTCTCTCTTTTGCTTGCTCGTTCTCTCTCTCTCCGTGTTTTTTCCTCTGTGTGTGTGTTTGTGTGTGTTATCCTTTAGCCGGCTGACAGTTTTTGACAAAAAAATAAAAGAAAAAGAGAAAACCTAGGAGTAACAACAATTTCTTTTTTTTTTTTCGTGGCAACTCTACTGGCAACTGGCAGTGGCAATCTTATGCAACTCGCTTCGTTTGATAAACCGCAAATGCCACTGTGTGCTCTTTTTTGGGTGGACGTAGGAGGAGGGGTGGCAGGGGGGGGGGGGGGGGGGGNGCTGTAACAACAAGCGACAGGAACAACAATGGCCAAGCACCCAGCAGATAAGAGCATCGAGACAAGAGCAAGAGATAAAAAAAAATAACAAAACAAAAAAAAACGGAAACACCACAAAAAAAAGTAAAGCGCCAAAAAGAAAGCAGCAAAAAAATGAGAAACAAATGAAAAGCAGCTAACAAAATGAGCAGCGAAACGTGAAAAACTCCAAAAAATGTTTTACAATAAAACAAAACAACGGGGAATCCGTGGATTCCGTTTCTTGTGTCCTTGTAGTTATGTCACAAATGGTTTACTCTGGTCAGATTCTAAAATTTAAGCTAAAAATCCAAGTTAATATATCTACAAACGATATAGAATATAACCAGGTTCTAAGTGGAGAAATCTTCCGCTTGAAATGGTTATTAACAGCCTGTGAGGAATAAATAAATGGCCAACGGTGCGGATGTGGGATATTGCGTATACGTCATGTTGCCCCTGTCTCTGGCAGCGTTCGCATTTCATTGACGTGTCGCTGCTGCTGTCTGCTGGGCTGCTGGGCGCTGCTCTGTTATGGTTGTTATTATTAGGCAACAGCAACGGCAACACGGCCAAGATTCCGTTCTGCTCATTCCGCCGTTATGAACGGCAGGCCAGAGATAACGCATACGCCGCATGGGTCCACGCTGTCGGCTTTTAAAAGATGCAAATCCCCACGGAGGCCGAGACTGAAAACAATTCTGAATTATTAAGTTACTCAATCAGGCTTGCCCTAAGACCTTAAACTCACTTCAAATGGGATTTGGCCGAGGGTTTACGTACGTCTCTCCTGCCGCTTTATGTTAGTTGTTTTCCTCTGCCGCGTGTGCCCAGCAATTGAAGGTGGAAAACAAAAAGAAAAAATAAAAAACGAGAAAAAAAGAGCCCGCCCAATTGAGGGGAATTTTCAATTAACGAATTTCATTTTGGACTCGACCATAAAACAAAAAAATATAACAACACAAGCATACAGATTTCATTCATTCAGAAAACGCACAAATTTGTAATCTAAACTCAAGAAGAAACTACTTGAATTTGTATAATTTTGTCTAAATATTATTTTGTTTAAGATCTAAGGGAGGCAGAAAATATAAATATATTAGTACTGTATCAATATTCTAGAAATCAAAACTTTTTCGATAATTCTATATTCAATAAATCGATAAAATATCAATATTTTAACATTTTCTATATTTCTTGGGGCAATAAATCGATATTCTCTTCGATATATCGTGAATTTAATTTTTCTAGGTAATTTCTCCCCAAATTTTTTCGATAAAACGAATATCTTAACGTTGACTGCGATATTTTTTTGATTTTATAATATTTATGTATTAAGAATTATAATATTTTTGAGACTTTTAACGCAATATCTGACTGTTCCTCTTGATAAGTATTCATTTGTGATTCATCTGTAATTCATCTGTGATTAATTTCTTGCATTTTCTAAATCTTTAATCTGCCTTTCTTATATAACAAGATATTTGTTCCAAATTGCCTAGCAAAAAATGCAATTAAATTAATTAACTCAATGGCTTCAAGTTAACTCTATCCCCAATATGCTTCCCCCGACTTGCGGATTATTTTTCTTATTTCTCTGTGAAGGGATTAGGTTCACATAAATATAAACGTGGAGTGACACGTGTCTCCGGCAGGGCTGTCCCTTTCGGTTTGACTCCTGTTCAATATATATATATATATATTTTTTTTTTCCCCCCGACCTTTTGCACATGTGCGCGTTGCCGGCGTCAGTTAAAAGTTTTGTTATTTGTTATTTGTTATTGTTTTCCCCACCAAAAGGTAGGGTGGACGAGCACGTGTCCTGTGGAATAAAAAAGAAAAGAAACAAGCAAAATCAACAACAAATTGAACTTCAATCGAATCAAATCGAGCTTCGTTACTCTCTGCTGTATGTGTAGTTCTGTCATTTGTCATTATGGCGGAAGCAAATCATTGTAAATGAAACCAAATTGCTTCTGGCTGCCCCCATTGAGCCTTTGTCCGGTCCGAAGGTTCGTCTGCTATTTGCATTTTCGTTTCTGTAGCTCGGTATGTCGGCATTTCTCTATTTCCCACTGGATAATTGAGCGAGCATGCGACTTTTACTGAGGCTAACCTTCAGTCCTAGCCCTAGCCCTAGCCCTAGTCCGGGTCAGTTGGGGAAAAGCCCACTCGGACCACTCCGTGGCAAGCTAAATGAGCCTTTGGCGCTCGGCTCGGCTCATCCAAAAGTGAAAACATTCGAGTCAAGGCCAAAACCCGGACTGTGGGTCTGTGTCTATTTGGTATCGTTTGTTTATTAATTATTTGGTTAGCCTTTCATGCCGCCACCACCCTACTGGATACACTGAGACAATAAATAGTGCTTTGGGGATGATAGGAAGAGGAAAAATGACAGTTCATAAATCGATAAATATTTTAGAGATGCGATAAGTTTAGATTTTGATTGATTATCGGACCTCTGCAATCGAAAAGGAAAAACAAATAAATTAAGTAATAATCTTAACAGGAAATTATTAAGTAGAATCGATATTTTAACGTTAAATTCAATACTTTTCGATATATTTAAATTTGTTATATTGGCGATATGTTTAATATTTTTCATTTCCTTTTTCATATGTAAAGTTGAAATATAAATAATTCAAACAATATAGGAAATAGAAAATTATTTAGTAGAATCGATAATTTAACTTTAAATCCGATACTTTTCGATATATTTAATTTTGTTAAATTTTCGATATGTTTAATATTTTTCCTTTCTATTTCCTTTTTATCTGTAAAGTTGCTACTTTATTTCCTAGAAAATAGCTCAACTTATATATATCGAATTCTATTTCTTAATGAAACAAAGTCGAAATCTGCTTTATTTTTTAAACTCATTAGAATTGTTTATTTATTTATTATTAAAATAGGAAAAATTAGGTAAATCCTAGCAATTTCTTTATTTCTTTGTGAAAAATTACCCGCTTTCTAGTTACCTACTTACCTGTTATTATTATTACTTTTTTACCTTTAAGCCATCATATTTACCCTTTGCTTTGCCAAATATTTGAGTTTTCCTTTGGCTTTTTTTCGGCTGACTCTCTTTCTCTCCTCTTTTTTTCATTTTTAATATGTTATGTTAGTTGTCGTTCTCGTTCTCGTTTCATCATAAAGTCGCTAAATGTGTCAACTTTGGCGCACAAGTCGAAAGCAAACAATTGGGGCAATTTTCAATTCGACGACGACTTTTCTTTGGCATTATTATTTCTTTGTTGTTGTTGTGGCTTTTCCCACTTGAGTCACCTCAACGTTCTTGCGTTTGTCTTTTCGCATTTCCAAGGTGTGCGGCGGTGTGTGTGTGTGTGTTTCTGTCTGTATGTGGTAACAATAGGGTTAGATATATTGATTTTCGATCATAAGAACCTGCAACATGCAAAGCCCAGCTAACACCTACCCCACTATATATATATCCATATATATATAGATATGGCTTTATATCGGCCCAGTGACACGCCCCGCCCATTGACATTAGCCATATATATTGTATATATATAAAACTATATATTATATATATATTCGAGTCGCCTTCTTGGAGGGCTCTGAAGAAGAATGTTCCTTGTCATTGTCGACTTATCATTTTTATATATTAAATGAATGCGCCGCTTTGGCACGCTCCAGCAGCCACATCTTGCCATATATCAGCTTTTGGATATATATATGTACCATATCCGCTGGGCGGATCGGGAGCAGAGCCAATGGAACCGATATGATTAGCGATGAAAGGCCGCAAATCTAACCAAGAAATAAGTATAATTATAATCAGCATTAGAACCAAACTGACCGCATTGTGCACTCAGGGAGAACTAATTGTGAAATTGTGAAGTTTTTAGGTCCCAAGCACACACACACACACACACACACACATTAAATACACATAAATAAAAAAACACTGAAATTTTATAAATACAAAAATTAAATGATAAAAATTAATAATAAAATAATACACCTAAATCAAGAATTAGTTAGTGAGGCATATCGAAAGGGAAAATTCGATATTATATTAACGTTTTATCGAAAATATTGTAACCTTTTATATATCGAAATTGTAAATATTGAATTTAACGTTAGAATATCGATATATATAAAGATTGGCATAAATCAAGACTTGATTGGAGGGGAATTGTATTAAAATAGCATCGTAATAATCGGAATTTTTTATATATCGATATTGTAAATATTCAACTCAACATTAAAATATTGATATTAACAGAGGAATATTCGATTAAATTTAATTTGTGGTATTTGTCGTTTTTTTTATTATATAAATTAAATAGCTTTTTATATTTGTGCTAAAATATAAACATATCGATAAAGTATCGTTTTATCGATATTTTTTTTCATTTCTAGACTTCTATTTTTACAGTTACTTATCGAGTTGCTTATTAGTTTATTTTCTCTTGTTTAACTTTAAAATCTTACTTTATAAACCAATTGAAATTATTCGTTGGACATTTATTAATTTTTACATCTTTTAATTGATTTATTTATTTATTATTCTTTGTTTCTCTTATTTTTTCGCCGTGCTCTGTGCTAGAAATTCCTGGCCAGGCAAAAATATTACTTATCCGCCTAATTAAGCTTCAACAAAGCGAACACTTCATTATATATTTCCTGCACTCGGCAAACAGGGGCAATCAGGGCGACAGCGAGAGGTTTCCGGGGGAGCCAAAAGAAAAGAAAACGTAACCTTAATGTAATGTGAATTACGCTAAATTTATTAGGCAACAACATGGGGCGAACGCTGAGCGGCGAGCGGAAACGGAAACCAAGGCAAAGGCACAGGCAAAGTGAAGGGAAACCGCACACACACACACACACATCTGAGCCTAATCGTTATCGTTAACTCCACAACTTCAGGAAACCCAAACCCTAGGTTTGGATTTTATTATATTTTATTTTCTTTTTTTTTTGTTCCCCGACAGCGGTCGTTACCAATTTTCGTCGCTTGTTTCATTCTCTCCTAGTTCGTTTCCCTTTCGGTTTCGTTACGTTACGTTTTTGCGTGCTGGACGCGTTTTGTATAGGAAACTCGATAATTTCCACCAATTTCCTTTCGCCTGCACATGTGTGCGTTAGCGTAAGAGTCCTGCCCGTATACGTACGTATACGTGTGTGTATGCGTGTCCCTGCAAAGCTCATAAACTGTGTGTCGGCAATGAGTATGTTAATTCGGTTAGAGGTGAGAACGCAGGTGAGAAATAATTTCGGGGCGTGGCATCGGCTAAATGCCAATGCCAACATCTCTTTTGTGTGCGTGATCGGTCGAAGAAAAAAACAAAAAAAAAAAACAATACCAATAACCACACCGCAGAGGAAAAAAATTAATAAATAAAATGAGAGACATATAAACAGGGGGAAATAAGGGGGCTTCCAAATAGGCAAATGAGAAATGGAACGAAATTGGGGCAAAAATGTTACTAAAATTGTGACTCAAGGACTTTGGGGAAAGTAAACTAAAAGTACATTTCTCTTCTTTAACCGAAAAACATTTTTGAAAAGCTTTTAAAAAAGTAAAAACTTAATCTGAAATGTTTTTAATCTTATTTTTTAGATTTTAATTTGTTAAAATAAAAGAAAGTAGCCTTAATTAAATATTTTAAATATTTAAAAACCTGTGACTGTATTTTGTTCTCTTCTCTCTGGTTTTGAAAGTACCTCTTAGTTTGATTTTTTCTCTATAGTTCTCTCAATTTAAAGGTGGGGAGCAGTTTTTGGTCTTTTCGAGATCTGACGCTCCCAATCGCTCTCTTCTTTAAAAGAGAGAGTTCTTTAAACTGTTCGCTACGTGAGAGCCTGTATTTTTTTCTCTCTAAAAAAAGTTATCATAGCAGAAATAAAGAGCTTTTTTTCTTCAAGAGAGAGAGAGTTCTTTAAACTGTTCGCTACGTGGGAGCCTGTAGTTTTTTCTCTCTGAAAAGGTTGTCATAGTAGAAATAACAAAAAAAATCTCTTTAAGAGAAAGCACAGATAAAATATTTCAATTCCTGATTCATGTATTAAATATTCTTCATATTTAATTAAACAGTTCCTAAAATGTGTAACTAAAAATTCACAAAAGTCATACTCCAATTAAATCTCTTAAACAAAATATATATAAAATATGTAGCTTTAATAATTCAACAAAAATATTTAGCTTTCATCTCGCATTTTGCTAATGGAAATTCCTTTGCCTTATTTTCTGCTAATTGTGTTTATGGCTCACTTTATTTTATTTATTTATTTATTTGCCGCTTCATTGATTCGCAGCCTGGCGTTGTATTTACATTTATATTATTTGTACATTGTTAAATGCAATTATTATTGCTTCGCATTTAACATATTTCCACAGATTTAATTGGATTCCCCCGAATACCATTTCACTGGCCAAAAATTGTATGAATTATTTGTATAATGTATAAGTTATCCCCATTTTCATATAACATTACGCATCTCGATTTATTTTTCCTGGTATGAAAAATGGTGAAAATTCAATTGCACAATGGCTTTTCCATTGGGAAAAGCTCGGCTGCTGGCTGCTGGCTATCCGGGGTTGGGTTTTAATTAGAGTTTGCAATTTATGGGCATTGAATCCGTCAGTCAGGCTCTCGTTAGGATTTCAAGTTAAATGACTTCCTCGAAGGCATTTATTTAATCTCCGCTCCCTTCTCCTCCCACACCCCGCTACGCTTTTCAACTTAATTAGGAAATCCAATTAACATCATTGACATTAGATGTCCTGGAATATGCGCAATTTGTTTTGTTTTGTTTCAGTTTCAGTTTCACTGGCAGCCGAAAAATAGATTTTTGTCTCTATTTTTTTTCTGTTTTTTTTTTTTGCATATGTAGACAGGGCACCCCCTTTTTTTGGGGTGAGAGGGGAGGGGGTTAATTTGCCGCCCCCTGAATCTCCTCCACACACCCTTTTGGCGCTGCTTGCTGACAAGTAGGCGTTGATGTTGATGTTGACGTTGGTCTCGTGTGTGTCCCACCCCCAGCGACGACGACGACCACGACGACGACCTTTCACCCCCTCGTTGCGTGTGTCCCGAATTGTGCGTGTGTGTGCCGGTGTGAGAGTGTGCGTGTGTGCGGCTTTTCCGAGGGACACGCAACAAACAAACGATAACAAACAATTGTGGCAACGACATTCGGATACTTATACTCATGTGCGTGCAAGGAGGAGGCTCTCTCTCTTGCCGCTCTCTCTCTCTCTCTGGCAGCTCCTGCCCTATTTTTTTTTCTTTTTGGTCCTTCCCTGATTTTGGTCGGGAATGTGGAGAGGGTAAATGCTGAATGTTAATGCTGCTGCTGGGTCTGGGAATCGTGTTTTAAGTCGTGTTCAGTTGAATGAATTGCCAAAATGCCAGCATCTCGTTGCCTTTGAACAAATTTAAATTCCGTTTTCCACACACACAAAAAACACACACAAGTTTGGAAAATGTTGCTTTAAGCTTCTTATTTGAGGGAATTTTTCCTGAATTTTCCGTTATGAAATCCTTGTAAAAAAAATACATTTATAAGTACAGCCTAGAAGAAATATTTTGATATATCGATATTAAAGGACAAGGCCGATTGCACATACATCGATTTAAATATATTTATATATCGATTCATATCGATAATTTAACAATTAATTATACTTAAGTGGTGTATCTGTGCAACACATCGATTTACCAAAATATTCAGTGATTAAATAACATATTTTGATTATTATAGAATTATAATTATATGCATTTATATCGATATATATCGATAATGTAACGATTAATTAAACTTAAGTTGTGTTATCTGTGCCATGCATCGATTAACCAAAATAAACAGTGATTAAATAACATATTTCGATTATATTTTCGATAATATTGATATTTGAATGTAAAAATATATATTTTATGATATTTCATAATCGATATATTACATTTTTCCGTAATATCGATATTACTTTCGATATATTACATGGAACTCCTACTCTTCCTCTTAATATATGCTTTTCTTTGTTTCATAAGTGATTCGTCTTTGAAAAATATCTCAGTCATATTTCCAGACATTATCCAATTTTAAATCAAAGAATTTAGAGCAAATATCTAAGGTAAAGCACACCTGCAAGCTAAATCCCAGAGAGTACACTTCTCCCGGCTCCTTTGTTAGCTCAGTCACTCAATTATGATAACACACAGGCAGGGGTCAAAGGCCAGCCCTGTCGCCCATCAATCTGTGTGTCAAATTATCCGCATGATCGCCCCGCGTTGGGCCACAGGAAATCCCAGTCAAGTCGGTCAACGTTGGCTCATCTCCTTTCAGGCTGGGCTTAGGCGGTGACACAAGTAACGCAACTGCACAAGAAGCAACTAGAAAAAGCAAAAGCACAAGCACAAGCAGTAGCAAGAGCACATTCAGGCAAATCTACTTAGCATAAACCAATTCACACACAAACACACTCAGAGAGGGGAATGGGAAGCAGGAGCAGGAGCAGGAGCAGGACAGCTGGGCTTTCATTACAGGGGAGTGGCTGCTTACAAACTGCGAAAGCCAAAAACTGATTATGGCTTTCAAGCCATTCAAAGCGACAGCATTCTGCACTTGCAAATAGACAAACTCTGTATGTGTGTGTGGACACCAGGAAAAATAAAGGTAAAAACAGGCTGATATTTTAAAAAAAAAGTGCTCTTAAAATGTGTAAATTGAATTTAAAACAATGAATAATATATTACTAGATAGATAATATATAAGCTGCAAAATAATTGAGAATCTGGCAGGGCAACATGCAGCTGCATGTTCAATTTTGCGTAAAAATTGAGAAATTAAACGATTATCATAATATGTACTTAGCACTCTTAGCACTCCACTTGCTGCCTGGCTTACTGCCAGCTTTCTCCTCTCCCACTCTCCCGTAGCTTCTATATACTCTATATATACATATAGAGTATATTTTTTGCTTCCGTGTAGGTGAAGTACAAGTTAAGCCCAAGCCGGGCCGCCCAGTCACGTCCCGGAGAGGACGGAGAGCTGAGCCTTTCTTTTAAAACAAATATTTGGATTTGGCAACTGAGTGAGCAGTGGAAGCAAGGACTTCAATTCGAGGGGACAGAGAAGAAGAAAAAAAATGAGAGGAGCAAGTAGGAAGGAATTTTATTTCCAAGCCAAATTTTAGGCAGTCCTGTGGGTGTCCCTCTTTAGGAGAGTGTATGTATACTCTAGGTGTGTGTGTGTGTGTGCGTCTAGTTTACGACTTTTACTACTTTCCGTTCCCTTTCGCTCTCGCTCTCTCCATCTATCTTCCTCTCGCCCCCTCTCTCTTTCGCTATCTCTATCTCCATCTCTCTCGCAGTGGCCCATGCAAAACCGCACCCATATTGGAGGACAAGTAGGAAAGCAGATTACTTATCTTTTAGTTTTCATTTAAATATGAAGACCAAATTGTACACACACGCTGTGTGTGTGTGGTGTGTGGTGTGCTTTGCTTTCCTGCTCTCCTTATTTTCTGCTTCTTTTTTTTATCTGAAAATGGAGAACTGTGAGCTGTGTGGGAAAAAGCAAGTGGATTTCTTTTTATTTCCTTCCGCCCTTTCAATTGCACGTCTTCACGTCTCCACTCTACTTTTCTCTCTTATTTTCTATGTGTTTTTATTTTTTTTTTTCTATTTTTGGTTAGACAAAAATAATTGGATTTACACCGAATCAAGAATCAAGATGAGGCTAGAGCAAAAAGGCAGGAGGATATCTGGCAGATGGGATGATATGGGGATGTGGCTGTGGCTCTCATGATGTCGTCATTCCGGGGATAAAGAAATGATGGCAGGAAGATGAGTGGATTCCGGCGAGGAGCGCTGTGCTGTGGCAAAGGGAAAACCAAATTGGAGATATTCATAAGTGAAATTTGTTATTCAAATGGAAACATGGCAGGGGAGAGTCAGAAAGACAGCTATAACTTAATTTTTTAAGCAAAAAACTAGAAATAAAGGGAATTCTAAGTTGCTATCTACTCAAATGTAGTATTGCTTTCTCTTTAACTCTTTGATTGCTATGCACAAGCAATGCAGAAATGACTAATAATTTTAGTAGCGAACGGGAGAGTTTTTTATAGCTGCACTCTTGCTCTCTCTTTGTCGCATATCTTTATCGCTCTCTCTCTCTCTTTACCTCTTTGCCTGCTATGCACAAGCAATGCAGAAATGACAAATACTTTTAGTAGCGAACGAGAGAGTCTTTTATATCTGCTCTCCTGCTTTCTTTCTGTCACAATTTTGCTCTCTGATAAAAGAGCTGAAAGTAGTTCTGCTCAAAGATAGACAAAGATAGATAAAGAAGACTTACTTTTAATTTAATCTTGAAAGAAGAACTGAAAGTTGATAGTGGTGCTTCTCTATTCCTTCTCGGACATATATTTTTGTATATATTATTTTGGCTAATTACTTGGTAATTTAATTAAGAGAATTGATCAACATATAGCTATAATATTTAATTATGCTAATGCTTGCACAGATACAGAGCTCAGCCTGTTTCATGGTAAAGTATATACGAATTAGAAGTTACTCGTGTAGATTTTCACCAAATGCTAGTGATTAAGCACAAACCGCACTAACCAGAACCACACACAACACACACACACTCTATTCAATTTGCTTAATATTATTTAATGTAATAAATTGAATATATATTCTATTCAGCTCCGCAAACCGGCGTCGACACTCTCAATTCCTGGCTCGATGAAAACACCTTCCATTGCGAACCGGGAACAGATCTCATCTGGATGCAACGAAGAAGCGGCCGAGGCACTAGTGGGTATCCACTCAGACTACCCTAGGTATGAAATGTATGTATAGCCCGAGTCGTCAGTAGAGTATGTATATATACTATATATAGCCGTGTACATTCATTAACTCCCAACATCCCCAAACCTGTTTAAATAGAATCCGTATTCCACATACACTGGCGAGAAATCTTGTAGTCATCAAGTTCATTTGCTTTTATTTATAGTGAAGGGTAGGAAATTGTAGTGATGTATTTTTATAGATTTTGTTAGGTATTTTCTGCTTATTTTTAACATCTTTTACATGAGGCAGAATTCGGAATTTCCGCTTGGGAATTATAAAAACATGCTTTAAGCAAATATGCCTTAAAAAATTCTCCGATTTAGCTTGATTAACTATTTTGTGCAGCACTTTTCTATATGTGCTCAAGTTATAGAACACAAATATAAATTAAAATGCAATTTTTGTATGTTTTTCGGTGGACTCTTTTCCAAGTGTACGCCTTGAGGGGCGGCGAGGTGCAAGTGCCACTGATGCCTGACATTAGGAAATGGAAAACGATAACTGTGTAACTGTGGGCAATTCATTGACTGATAAATGGATAGACGGATGGATAGACGGATGGATAGATGGATGGATGGATGGCCCGGGGGCAGTAATTAGCTGTCAATGTCAGGACAAGTGTCCCCGCAATGATGATTTTGGCAGAGAGCGAAAGGCAAAAAGCGGAAAAGCAAAAAAGCAATAAAGAGCCAACGAGCAGAAGAGCAAAGAAGCAAAAAAGCAAAGCACCGAAAAAGCAGAAAAGCAAACAAGAAGAAAGGGGGAATTATTCATTGGGGAGAGCTTGAGTTTTGAGCCAGAGTTTCGAGTGCCTGATCCCGCGATTCAATTTGAAGCACTCTAAAGTGAATTCCGCTTACGAATGTCCTGTGTCCCGTGTCCTGTGTGTGTCCAGAGCATCGTCCATAAATCTCTATGAATGTCGGTGGCTGGCAGGATATTTTCCTGCAATCACGTTGGCAATTTGGCACAGTTCAGCAGTTTATTGAGAGACAAATGGGGGGCCGGATGGATGGCCATACACACATACTTGCTATATAGATGGCTATGACTGTGACTGTTACTGTTACTGTCAGTGTGTGCTACCAGAGAAACGAGGACAGAGAACAGAGCCCCTCCTCAATATGTTTTGTCAGCACAATTTTTATTGGCCATCTTTTGCTCATCCATATGTACGAGCCAAGGGATGGGGTAGGACTCAACTGCTGCGAGAGTGCCCCCCAGTGTGCGAATCTATAAGATACAAATTGATATGACACATTTAGGGAAAGCCGGAGCAAAGCGAAAACACACAAATCTGTCATTCAGGCCGTAAGATTTATTAAGGTGCCGAGTTGAGTCTCTCCCTTGAGCTGGGTTGACTTAACCCCCGAGATAACCCCGGTGCCAGTCGAGCCTCAGAGCCTGGGCATTAGTCAGCGATCCTGTGGCGAGTCTGGAATGTTGAAAGCGACTTGAAAGGGAAATTAAGGAATTCAAGTTGCCAGGCATAAATCAATAGGATTAGAGTCCTTGGACACAAAAATGAGTAGAATAAACAAGAAAGAACTTTGAACAAACATGAAATCATCTAAATGTTTAACGTAGTTTCTATAGTTTACAGAAATCCAGTTACTAGATTTTGCTCATTAGTACCTACATATATAGAGCCCCATTAACGTAGTCTAAAACCAATTTAGTGGAACCAATTTATGGAGTGTCCTTGGGTAAGGGAGTAGTGGAGTAGTGAGTGTGGACTGGCCAGAGTCCAGAGCCAAGCAAATCATTCTCTTTGTTATATTCCATACCAAAATCATAGGTATATGGAAGAACGTGCTCTTACTGGCGGCAATACGTCCAGGAAGCCATCAACAAACTCGGCCAAACACAAACCCAATGTGGGCTATCGCCTGGGAAAGAGGAAAGCCCTCTTCGAGAAGCGAAAGCGCATCAGTGACTACGCCCTGGTTATGGGAATGTTCGGGATCATCGTGATGGTAATCGAAAACGAGCTGAGCAGTGCCGGTGTCTACACAAAGGTGAGTGCTACTCTATATATCAAGAAATTGATATATCGAAAAAGATCGATAAAATAGTAAAATAATCGAAAATGATTAGAAAATAATAAAAAATAATAAAATAATCGAAATTGATCAGAAAATGATAATAAAATAATCGATAATGATCAGAAAATAATTATAATCAAGCAATCGAAAATGATTAGAAAATAATAATAATTAAACAATAATGAAATAATCGAAAATGATCAGAAAATAATAACATTTAAATAATAAGTTATCAGAAAATTAATTAATTACTTTGTTTCTTTCGATTGTTGTTTTATCGCATTCTTGAAATAGCGATTTATAAGTCGACTTTTGTTTTAAAAATCGATATTTGCTGTTATTTCTAATATTACCTTATATTGTTATCGAACGTATGTTCATACAAATTTAAAAAGAGCGCTAAAATAATCAAAAAATCGAAAATGATTAGAAAATAATAATAATTAAATAATCAAAAATTATCAGAAAATTAATAAATTTATCTTTCTCTTTCGATTGCTGTTTTGATTGTTTTAAGGTACATTTATCGCATCGTTGAAAAAGCTATTTATAAATCGACTTTCGTTTCAAAAATCGATATTTGCTGCTATTTCCAATGCTACCTTATATCGTTATCGTATTTATGTATATACATGATCGTTAACGTAACTTGCACATCACTAAATATGCAAAATAATATCGAATGCATATCGAAATTGTTATGCTTAGACTTAATAAATGAAAGATCGATAACTTCTTGTTTGTGTGAGCAATCGATATTTATTTATCAATATAATATCGACAATCCTAACGTTCTCCCCACTTCTTCCTTAGATGCTTTGCCTGAAATGGATAAGCAAAATAGTAAAACTATGAAATTTTAATTTTAATTTTAATTTAATGAAAGGAAAATATAAATATAAATATATCGAAATATTCCTTTACATTTATACTAGTTATACTTCATCTACGTATCCGTATCTATATCTTTCGCAGGCATCGTTCTACTCGACAGCGTTAAAAACCTTAATATCTGTTTCGACTGTGATTCTTTTAGGACTTATAGTAGCTTACCATGCTTTGGAAGTGCAGGTGAGAGTGAGTGCAAATTGTATTCTTCTCTTCCAGATGTTATTGATGTTCTTGCTGATGGTCGTCATCGTTAACTGTTTAACGTTGCCGTCGTCACTCTCGCTCACTGTCACCATATAATCCGTTAGTCCCCCGTTCCTCTGCCCGCCCCCGAAAGCCAACCCCAACTCCCCCTTTATGGTCATGCTACCCCGCCTTAAATTCCCCAAAAAAAAAAAAAAACAAAAAAAGAACAACAAATTCCCGAAATCATCGCCATCTCGGTTTGTTTGTACATTTGTTTGTTAGTTAGTTTGTTTGTTTGCTGTTTGATAACGTTTCCCTGTGTCCCCCCGGTCATTATATATTTTGGATTTCTATTTCGAATTTTTAATTCGAATTCCTCTTTATTTTATATTTTGTTCGCATATTGAGGGAGATCACTCGAGGAAATCACAAAATCGCCTTGAAGTTGGAAATGCAGTTTATCAATTCTTAATATTTTATTAGCTTTGATAGTATGCATTTTTATATATTGAAAAATATCGAATTTAACAAATGAAATATGGAAATTATCGAATCTTTAGCAGGGAATAATTGTATTTTTACATTTATCGATTTTTAGTTCTCGGCAAAATTAAAATATCGATCGAAATATATTGTTATGCCGATAATTATTTGATTCAGATATATCGATAATTAATAAGTATTACAAATTTAATCTTGTAATAATTTTATTCATTTTTTCAAGAAAAGATTTCCAATTTCATGACGATTTTGAAAAAGAGTGTTAAAAAAGAGTATGGAAGAGCGAGAGAGAGTGAGAGTCAAGTGCATGTGCAATAGGTGTGAGTGAGAGAGAGAGGATGGACGCCCACGTTTCCTGTTCCATAATCCGATTTCGTTCCGTTCCGCCATTCGTTCATCACATCCCAACCGTTCCCCACAGACCACAGACCATTTCTTCGGACATCTTTCAGTATGAGAAAAAAAAACCAAACCCCTCATTCATTTCACAAGACAAAAACCAAAAAATAATGATAATGTGATCCATTTCACCCCAAAAATATATACAAAAAAAAATAAAGAAAATAAGAAAGAAGCATAAAAGTGATGAAAGCTGAAACACTGTACATAAAGCTAACCATTCTCATTCACCCAAATCACCTTGACCACGCTCACTATATTCACCCCCACAGTTTGTTTTCAATCTTTTTTTGTTCAATTCCAAGCCCTCAATCGCTTTAATCCATCCGAGTAACGAGAAAATACCCACAAAAGGTCCGATTTGTCCAATATATAAACCCATAAACCCCGATATCCTCTCGCAGAAGAAGATCCCTTTCTGATTTTCTTTCATTTCCATTTCCAATCGCAGTCGCAGCAGGTGACCCCAGATATAGAGTCAATAATATATAACCATATTCCATACCAAAATCGTTCTCGTACTCGTTTATCTCCAATATGCGCTTTAAAAAAAAAAATATATACCAGTTGCATGTACAGCACTATAATTTGTTTAATTTTGCTCAATATTTGATATATATATATGATCCATATATATACTCTATATATATATATATATAATCTATACCATTTCCACTTCTACTTCCTCTTCTTCTACTACTTATTGGTTTCGTCTTACTTTACTTCTTTTATTTACCTTAAAAAACAAAAAACCAAAACAAAAAGAAAACTTTATACCAAACACAAAAAAATATAAACTTAGTTAAGAATAAATAACTGTTGGCATGAGTTAAATACCTATATAATAACCGTTAAATAGATCCCCTCACCGATTTTTGGAATTAATAGACAGAAATCGGTGGAGGGATCTCTCGTTATTTTGGAACTTAGAAAACCGTTGTAGAGAGCATGGGAGCATAGACTATATTTGCCTAGTACGTAATTCAATTGATTCCGTCTTTGAACATGAACAAAAGGAACACAAAGGACAATATATAAACTATATACACTTACCGCAACATTGATCGATAACAAATATTCTCTATTAGCAAAACAAACTAAAATTACTCAAAAACATAACAGAATACCGAAGAGAAGTGGAAGATACTTGAATCCCTGAACTTTCCTGCCTGTAGGGACAAAGTCCTGTGTTCAGTGCTCGAATTTGGATTGGTAATTGATAAACCGATATCGATACCAATATCGATAGTCAGCAAAAGCAAAGCTAACCTAAAACCCCGAAACAAAATCCTCACAGCGCATTCAACCATCTCCATTGATTCCATGATTCAATCAACCAGGTCATTCGAATCAGCGTTCAATCAGTCAGCCAATCAATCAGACAATCAATCAACCAAATCAGAATCAAAATCAAAATCAAAACCAATACCAATTACAATACCAAAAACCAAAACCAGTCGTCAGTCAGCCGAAATACTTTCTATATATATATTATATACAAACTGAAATCGAGAATCAATAATCAAAAATCTCATAACTCGTATTCTTCACACCTTCTCTCTCTATAATATATATATATATAATTACAACTCCGACTAAATGTTTATAATCCCCGCCCCCCAAAATTAATGTTGATGTTTAAAAGTAAATTTTTAATATGTAATTACCTTCCATTATGCTTTGCAGAATTCAGTAAGTAATACTTATTATAATATCTACCATACATACTTCAAATATTTGTGAGTAAATCCAAAAACAAAAAAAAAAAAACCAAAAACCAAAACCAAAACCATGCATAGTGTTATGTACCATATACGGAAGCAAACAATACAAATAAAACAGAAAACAATACCAAAAACCAAACTCAAATCAAAGCAAAACTCCAAACATGCCTAGAGTAGATAAACCATAGATCGTACTTAGATCGGCTTTCTATATACGTATATATATATGCATATATATGTACATATATATATATAACCGAAAGCCAAATGCATACTGAAGCCAAAGCAGCAACAACAGCAAACTTCAAATCGATGTTTTAGTTTAAACCGCGTCTTGTACTTACTCTTTATATATATATCGTGTCTATAGTGTATATATAACATCTGTTTCTTTTTTTTTATACATATATATCTATATATATATATATATATATATCCTTCGTCACAGATGCAGATACAGATAAAGATACAACTGTCACATGCTGTCCAACATTAATATTCGAAACAAACTGAGAGAAAAAAGCTGAAAACTGTGGCTTAGCTTGCACCACTTGAACCACTCTCAAACCACAATCTCACCTGGTCCCACTGTACAGTACACACTGGCCAGTTGCGAGCCGATTGTCGATAACTCTCTCTCTCTCAAGTGATTTGAAATCGATTTCAAAAACCTCTAAAAGTATGCAAATCCTGAGAAAAAAGTGTAATTTTTAAAGCACACTTTTTGGCTGTACAACTTTGAAAGGGATTTACAACGAGATGAGCTTTTCGATTATTCAGATTATCGCAAATCGAATAAAATATTCAGAGAGAAAATATTTTATATATATTATTATATTTTTCTTGAGAATGGTTTTCACTTGGTCTTGGCAAGAACATGAGCTTATAAAATTCTCTAAAAAAACCCTTTCTTATTGCCTCTTTAAGAGAGAGAGTTTTCCAGCGATAATTAATCGATTGCCAATCGGCTCGCAACTACATAACATAGATGTACATACATACATACATGCATACACAAGCATAACGCATACATATGAGCATTCCCATTGCTAAGTCGATACTGAATATATTTATCTAGTATATATATACAATCGATATCGATAGCTGTACTATCAAACATTCAACTGCCATCCCTATCACCCCGAATTCCCACCGATCATCGGAAGAAAAAACTAAATCGAGTCGAACACAGGACTTTGTGATAATATATGTATATATATATATTACTTGACAATATAGGAGAGACCAAACTGTTGTCCGCATATCGAAATGAATCGATGAGTCCGATGAATCACTAACCAAAATCGATCACATTATTAATCAGCTTAATCGGCTTAACTTGCGAATGCCTCATATGCTTTTGTACCATCGAAAAACGAATAATACACCAAGTCCAAGCTTTGTGATTAACAATTAATTGCACTTCTAGATGTTGCCTAGATGTTGTGATATATATAAATATATATATATATATATATATGTATGAATGTATATATAGATAAAGCTTGGCCTAGCTGCACTGCAAATTGTGGGAATTGTGGGTCCTAATCGGGTTGAAAATTGAGCTTCGATTCCAAATTGATTTGATAACGAACTTAGAAAAGGTATTAAAACGAACAACAGTACAGAACAGAACAGAACAGTACAGAAAGGGGAAAAGAAACAATAAAGGTAAACAATCAAGCAACCAAGAAAACAAGAACGAAATCGAGTGAAATATGTGCTAATTACACGAGAACACGCACGCTGCTTTCTAGTAAGTACTATGCACTCACACATGCACCGACATGCACACACGCACACACGCCCTTATTTTAACCCTACTACGCCCGCCAAATTTCGAAAGGAGATTCCAAACACTAAGTATATACACAGAGAAAAAAATTCAGTACTACTTATATTAAATATATATACAAAATATAAGTTTATTTCAATTATTTCATGATATCCATTAGAGCTGCAAATAAATCGATATTCAGTGAATCGATATTTTCAGACTAATTTGAAAAATAAATCGATTAAAATCGATTAAAATCTATAATACTTTCCATAAAAAAAGTTGTGTGTAGTATTATAAGTAAAATTCCATGATTTCCATTGGAGCTGCAAATAAATCGATTTTCAGTGAGTCGATTTTGTCTAACAAGTTCTAAAAATAAATCGATTTAAATCGATTAAAATCGAAATTACTTTCCATACAAGAAGTTGTGTGTTTTTAGGTCAAAAAATTGATATTTTTTCATATTTATTTAAGATTTTTATTAATATTAATAAAATTTTATCAATGGAATAAAAAAATGGTTTTTAGGTTTCTTCACTTTGTACATTGCTTCGGAAATATAACATTTAATATGCATAATTTTTTTATATATATTTTTTTTCCAATTACGCTATACTTTAATATAAACTTTCATATATTTATTATATATATTCAATTATTATAATTATAACCTGTAAAGATATGTATTTATCTTTTACATGTCGCTTTCCGAAATGTGTTGAAACTATTTCGATTAAATCGTTGTATTGCATAATTGCAAAAAGTAAATTAATCGATTATAAAATCGATTTTATTTCCAGCTCTAATTTAATATTTATAATTTATATTAATATTGATATAAACAATGTATAATTCCGGCTATAACTTTTTCCTCTGTGTATATATATTTCTTTCTATATATACATATATATATATCCAATGGCTTACGATACTTGAACTTGACTTGGGAATTGCTTCTACCACCACCTCCAGCCATCCACTTGCAACCTGCAGTACATTACAGCCATTAACACCCACCTAGGCACCACACACAAACACCTGCAAGCACAACTCCACCCACACCCACACCTGAACCCACACTTAGGACACAGACAAAGACACAGAGACACACCTCATTGACGTTGTACTTGTCAAATAATTCATGCTCGTATATATTTGAGTGTAATTCATTTTTGTTTAGTCGCAAAAAACCGAATCGAATCAATAAATTTCCAATTATAATTAATAAATGATATACTTGTTCTCTTTTCTCTCTTCTTCCCATTCTTGTCTTTACAAAAACCAAAAACTAAATGCGATCGAATCCAATCAAAATTGAAAATAAAAAAAAAATATATATATATATATTAAACAAACAGTTATTCATGATAGATAACTGCGCCGACGATTGGAGGATCGCAATGACATGGCAACGAATTAGTCAAATAGGGTTAGAACTTTTTATATGCGCTATACATCCAATTCCTGGCGAATACTATTTCCAGTGGACGACGAAATTGGCCAATAAGAATAAAACAATTGGCACCGAAATGGTGCCATATGACGTAGCTTTATCATTACCTATGTTCCTTCGATTATATTTAATCTGCCGCGTAATGCTGCTGCATTCAAAGCTATTCACAGACGCATCATCACGGAGCATTGGCGCTCTCAATAGGATTAATTTTAACACAAGGTGAGTGTATATTGAATGAATGTTATAATCTATATATGAATAATTAATATATGGAAAGAATTAGGAATGCATAACAAAAGAAAGATTCAAATACCTTCAAGCTCAATTTCATTTAACAAATATCGAAATATCAACATTTTATTTATCGAAAAATATCGATTAAATCGAATAATATCAAAAAATTGTATTTATTTTGTTATTTTTCTTCTGCGTTTATATTTTTTACGATATATCAAACAGAATATTGATTATGTGATTTATTGCAACGTTGAAATATATCAATATATCAATTTCGTGTCAAATATCGATAACTAACTTAACCTAATACATCGAAATATATCGAAAACTTTGATTTATGAAATTGTAAACTCACAATTACATTACATAGCATTAATTGGGTATTTAATATATAAAAAAAATATATATATAAATATAATAATATATAAATAAAAATAATATTATGTCTATTGTTATATATTTATCTATTTTAATATATTTATCTCCATTTTTCAGATTCGTTTTAAAAACTCTTATGACAATATGCCCGGGAACGGTTCTACTGGTCTTCATGGTCTCGCTGTGGATCATCGCCTCCTGGACGCTGCGTCAGTGCGAAAGGTAATGATCCCACTTCTCCCTATTCTATATTATATTATATACTTACATATATATAAATATATATATATTTATAATATTTATATACTTGTGTTAAAGTTTAATTTGAATTACATTTGATTACCAAGCTTTTGAGTCGACGTTTTTTGCTTTGGTTTTCTTTTTCGATTTTTGTTCCTTATTCCATTTGATTTTCGTTTTCCGTACTCCGTTTTGCGTTCTTGCCACTTCCGTTATACCGTTTTACCGTTTTACCGTTCGAATTCAATGTGTTTGCCACTACTACTAATACTTTGACATAACTATTAAACGTATGTATTTAATATCGATGTATGTATGTACATAAATGTATGTGCCAAGCATTACGTAATGTCTTCTCCAACAAAAAATATTAAAAAAAAGAAACGACTCAAACTAAAAAAAATCAAACTCAAAACTCTCTCCGTTCACAGTTGTCACAAGTGGTTATTTTTCGTATTCCTTAATTCATTAAGCATTTCTTTACACTCTTTTTTTTAATAGAAAGAAAGTGGGACGGGGTGGGGGGGTAACAGAAAAAAACACACACTGAATGCGCATTTGGCTTAAAGAATTTACATGTAGCTTGCATTACCAAAAAAAAAAAAGAAAAAAGAGGAAAAAATAAGCCAAAGTCGAAAGGAAAAAAGCAAGTAACGAATGCGAATGCGAATCTGCAGCATAACGGTTGCAACAATCGAAATGCAATTGTCACTGTCACGTAGCGAACGATTGGATAATGGATAATGCTTGCATGTGTTTCAATTTATTTACATTTGGCATTCGGATTCGCTTGTTTTTTTTTTTTTTGTGTTTTTGGTCCACCCTTGGAGCCCCCCGCTTCCCAATTTCCCAATTTTCCATACAATGTCACTGCTCTGATTGCTGATTGCTTTTTTTACTTACACTTTTCTCGCTTGTTCTGGTTTCCTTTTCGTTTTTGTTTTTGTCTTTCCCCCCCGTCATCACTTCTTCCATTCCCCCCCCCATTTGACAACTGACAATTTATCGATATATATTCGATAAACCGTTGATTGAAGTCCTGGGGGGTGGACGGCAATAATGAAAACAACAGCACACAGACAGACACACACCACCGTGTAGAATTGGAGAATGCAATAAGAAGAATTGAATTGAATGTCATATATCATATATCTGCATATATACATATGTGTGAATATATATATATATGTACATATATATATACTATAAATATTTGTATCCAAAAAATTCCCATTTTTGAAATTTCATTTTCTTAGATTTGTTTGACTTTGGCTCTTTGTGTTTTGAACGTTGTATGCTAGCTCTGTCTCTTCTCTCTATTTCTCAATCTTACTCTCCTGCTCTCTTACCGTGTTACTCTCTTGCTCTTACTCTTGCTCTTCTGCCGTTTTTTTTCTGGTTTCTATTGAAGATTTTGTCAGACCAGAATCCTTAGATTTGTCTCTCTTGCTCTCTTTGCCCTGATTTTCTCTCTATCTAGCTATCTATCTACCTATCTCTTTCCATTTTTGGCCCTTTCTGACCCTCTCTCTCTCTCATTCTCGTCCTTCTCTCTCAATCTCATAATTGATCGTTCAGTTACGTTATTGTGATTCTTAAAATTTTTAAATTTAAGTTATATTTTTTTTAACGTTTCTTAATATATTTTTTTGTTGTTGTTTGTTGTTGGTGTTGTTGTTGCTGTTGCAGTTTTGGGAAAACCGAAAACAAAAACACAAAAAACAGAACATGGCAAAGTAAAAATATAAAAAAAAAATATTAAAAGGAAAAAAATGAAAGCAGGAAAACCTTCAAACATTTTTACATAATTGTTCAGTAATATATAATTCCATTAAGATGCCTTTGCTGAAGATCATGATATAAATATATATATAAAAAAAAAAAAAAAAACAAGAAAATGCAAATAAAAACACAAAAGATAATTCGTTACCAAAGTCTCGTCTCAGAACTGAGAACGGAGAAGCAGCTGGCTGTTGTGTTCCGATTAGTGACGAAAGCATCTACAATACCTCTCTGCCACTCCATTATTCTTGCTGCTGCTGCCGCTGCTGTTGCTGTTGTTGTTATTGCTGTTGTCTTTATTATTGCTTCGTGTTTCAAATATAAAATAAATAACTTAAAAAAAAAGAAAAATAAAAAAAAAAATAAAATTATAAAAAATTTCCCTCAGCTGTTCTCAGTTACTAAATCGAAAACAGTCGGACAATCACAGACACGCACAACAGGACCTCCTCTTCCTCCTCCATCTTCTTCTTCTTCTTCTCTGCTCCTGCTCGGTCTTCGACTATATAAAAATAATAGTATTCTCGATTTGATTTCCATTTTATTTCATTTCGAGCAAAATGAGTGACACGTATTGATTCGCGTGTCACATCATCCTCGGCTCGATTTCATGATGTTTCTGGTGTTTCACTTTCGATTATTTTGTATTATTTTTGGACTGGCACTGGCTCTGTGGGAAATGTATAAATGAAAAATAAATACAGCCAACGAAAGCCCACAAACCTCTCTAAATCTCAACAGCAGAGAAAGGAAAAAAACAAATCAAAACACACACCACGTTACATATGTCTATAGTATGTATTTTCTCGTAACGATGTTGAATTTTGTTTCGGAATCCGTATTATATATATTTGTGTATCGATGTTATTCCGTAGAAATTGGTAGAATTTTTCATTTCCGATCTGTCAGTTTAGCTGGGAGCCCTTTCCCTCCCCCTCAAAAAATATACTCTTTTCATATTTATTTTCATGTTTTTGCGTGTCTGTACGTGTACCTGTCTGCGTATGTGTATGTGTATGTGTATGTGCGTATTGTTGGAGATCCTGGAAATGTATCCTAAGCACCCATGCATGCTCTGCTCAGCTCGGATCAAATCTCTGTGAGTTAGGATAAAGGCAGGCAGCTGAAAGCTGGTTTTGGGGGAAGGAAACACGAGATTTGTGCGGCTTAAGGAGAGTGTTTACCAACACTGAATACACTGAGACACACACTTATACACACACACTCACAGCAAGGACTCCTGGCATTCATTATGATTTTCCTTTGCAAATTGCTTATACCATCCGCATTCACATTTACACACAGTTCTCACACACTCACACCCACACTCACACTCACTCGCCCTTCGAAAAATGGCGCCCAACGGAGCAATGCCGGAAGGCACACTGCATGCCTGAGCACAGTGGCGTACGCAAAAGGGCAAAAAGGGGGTCGAGATAAAAATCTGTTAGGTAAAATATAAATATTTAAGTTTCGTAAAAGTACATTGACTTTTAAAAAATTTGGTAATTAAATCTTGCATTTATTTGAGTTGCAACATGAACTGTAGATGATGTTGTTTTGTAATTTGAATCCGTAAGTAAATAAGTAAAAAACCCCTGTCCCTGCGTACGCCTCTGGCCAGCATTTAGTGGGCACGTCTCTAGGACCTCAGGTGGTAAGCCTCTTCAGTTCAGGAACTGTGGGCGGGGCAATTTTCGGGAGGGAGGGGCTAACTCTCTGATGGGCCATTTCAGTCATTTTGCATGTAGAGTTGCACGAGTGTGTGAGCTGTGTCTGTGCCTGTTCTTCCACTCGGATCAAGAGTTATCGCTTAAGACCTGAACAAATCCCATTCCCAGTCCCGCCCCCAACCGATTTCGATTCCAATAAAGCAGGAGGAGAGGCCTTATCTTATGGGGCTCAAAGGATAAGGGAGTATGTGAGAGGAGTAAGAAGGAGTAAGATGAGAGGAGGCTTTGAACCGATGCCGATGCCAAACTATCCAAAAACTATATTATTATTCACTATTATTCATGTCATTTGTATATTCCAAAAATATTCGTATATTATATCCCTATGCCCCCTGCCCCCCGCTCCCTTTAAAAAAAAGCTATCTATCTATCTATCTCAACACTGTATCTTTCAATCTATCTATCTCTCGCTCCTATTTTTCGATATTGAGGACTTATGACTTATAATTATATATAAAAACAAACAATCCAAAAAGATAAAGCAAATTTATATATTTTCCTTCTTATTTCCCTAGTTTTTCCTCCTATTTTCAAACGTTGTTTTTTTTTTTTTGTTGCTCTTGTTTTTTCGTATTTGGTTTCTTTTATTATTATTTTATTGTACTTATGTGTATTCTTTGGTACATGGAAAAATTTCTTAAAAATTATTCAAAACGAAAAAAAATTGTATTCTTGATTTACTTGGAAAAAAAAACCAACAAAAAAACTAAATAGAAAAAATTTAAACAAAAAAATGTTCACATAATTTCACATCTGTTTATTTGTTTACTCCACTTCTCACCCTACTTCTGTATCCACAAATTGCAAAAAAAAAAATACCAACAAAAATGTATGAAATCGAATATATGAAATACCAAAAACAACCGAAACCGAACCGCAACTTGAATACGCACCATATATATATATTTTTGTATACTGAAAATCGCTAACGCATAAAAATGGCTAAACAAAAATCAATAACTAAAAAATGCAAAAAAAAAAAACAAACGTATCATAAATGAACAACAAAACGAAATGATTGAAATTCGTATATACCCTATATATGTCCCACAACAAAAAAATTCATTCGAATGCCAAACGCATGCCGAAATTTGAACAATTTGAAAAAAAAAAAAATACGATAACCGATGCGATACCGATACCGATACCGATAACAATCAAAGGTTCCACGATGAGGAGCACGCGAATTTGCTTAACTCCATGTGGCTAACGGCCATCACATTTCTGTGTGTCGGCTATGGCGACATTGTGCCAAACACGTACTGTGGACGCGGTATCACCCTCACCTGCGGCATGGTGGTAAGTATTTTCCTACAAACCAAAAAAAAAATACCAAAAATACCAAACAAAAATACCAAAACAAAATACCAGCCAAAAAGAGTAAAAAAAAAACAAAACATTTATGATACTGCAAAAAAATATAGAAAAAATTAAAAACTTAAACCAAATAAAAACTAAAACAAAAATATAGAAACAGTACAGAACAGAACAGTTGCAATAAAAAATACAGCTAAATCTATATAATAAAAACAACAACAATCTAGCATACATCATCATTCAAGAACAACAACAACAGCAACAAAAACAACAACAAACAAACAGCCAGAAAATCATGCATTAAAAAAAAAATACTAAATATGAGAAATCCAAGGAAATACTATAAGTAGAGGGGGAAGCTGAGGAGAATGAGGAGAGGAAGATGGAGGGTGGAGGCGGGGGATTGGCAAAGCGTAGGCGCCATAAAGGCGCCGTAACATATAGCATATAGATATATATATATAAATATGTGGAATTTTAGAGTAATTGTACCTGCCAAATCAAGCTTTTATATAAATTCTTTTTCTTTGTCTTCCCCCCCCCCACGAGACCACGCCTCCGCCCTCATTTTGGGTATGAAATTCATATATAAATAAATTCAAACTGGAAATTCAAGCCAGTCAGGCAGGCCAGACTCACTATACACACACACACACACACACTGTACACTCACATGTTCATTTTTCGTAGCATACATTTCAGCGCACATCCTATATGTATATTTTTGATGCCGTTTGGCTGACCCCCAGCCCCCCCCCCCACACCCCACCGAAAAACGTCGCTAAAAATCAAGAGAAAACCAACGAAAATAATCCGAAAAAAGCGGAAAGCCAAGCGATAGTTCTTTCGCTCTCTCTCCCTATGTCCCTCTGCCCCTCTTTCTTCACCCCTCTCTCACTCGCTCTCTCTCTCTTTCTTCCTGTCTCTCTAACTGTTTTTTTTTTCTCACAAACACATCACACCCACACCCACACTCTGGCAATCTGTTGTAAATCATCACAAAATAAAAACAAAAAAAATATAAGGAAATAGTACACCCGTGTGTGTGTGTGTGTGCGTCACATTATATATATATATATATATATAAATATATATATTTAAATATATGTACATAGCGGCTTATGTGTGTGTAGAGAGTGTGCGTGTGGGTGTCACAATTTTTGAACTTTTGTTTTGAAAAGAACCAGAAGCCGATAACAAAACAGCAACAGCAACAATGTAACTTTTGATTTTCCCCCAGTTTTATTTTGTTTTTAAACTAAGGCAAATGTAAAAAAAAAAGAAACACACACGCTCACACAAACACACACAGAGAGCGGAGACAACAAAGGGAAGCTGAGAGAAAAGTTTCTGCTTCCTGCAGAAAAACAAAATCAAAACAAATCTTTTCTGACAGCTCACAGGCAAATTCTATTAATGTACATACTTAACTAGGCCTCTCCGGGTGTGTGTGTGCGTGTGTGGCTGTGTGCAAGTGTGTGTGAGTGAAATTGAAATTAAATTTAATGATTTTCTGCACCTCCTAGAACCTCGCCTTTTCTTAAATCAAAATAAAGCCCAAGCAAAGCAATAAGCAAACATCTCACTTGCTCTCACTTAATGTTACATGTACAGGATATATACATTACCCCACCCCCCTGTACATATATACATATATCTATATATATATTAACGATCATTGAATCCTTAAATAAAAACAAAAGCAAATTCAATTAAATTCCAACCAAACGTTGACCACTGTAACTGTGCGTGTGTGTGTGCTGCTCTCTCTCTGTCTCTCTATCTCTCTCACCCCCCGTTTATCCGTCCAGTTTACTTGTTAATCTCGTTTAACCGTTTTCCCGTTATCCCCCATATATGCCGAATGCCCGAATTCAAAGTTTTCCTTTACTTACACACACACACATATTTTCTTTGTGCTTCACTTGGTTTTCGTTTACGTTTCCGTTTACGTTTCCGTTTACGTTTTACGTTTTACTTTTACGTTGATGTTTGCGTTTTACTTTACCGCATTTGTTCGTTTGTTCCTTGTTTTTATGTTTCTCTTTGGTTCGTTTTTGTTTCAAGCTCATTTTACCTATATGCCTGTTTAGTTTTTAATGGATTCTTATAGTTTATTTTTCAAACATTAAGCCAACAATACGATATTTTTCTCTATCTCTCTTTCCCTTTCATTAAAAAAAAAAAAATAAAATAAACGCGTGTATACAATTTGCCCTTTGAAAAAAATACTGAAACTGAAAATGAAACTTCAACTTTAACTGATCGTTGCAAATGCAAAAAAAAAACATCAAAAATCTATAAAAACCATAAACAATGTCTTAAAAATCAATTCAAAAATATATATACAATCTATATATATATATATTTCCACCCGACATTTATGGAACAACAGATTTCATGACGAAGAACATGCGAATCTTTTGAATGCAATGTGGCTGATAGCGATAACATTTTTGAGTGTTGGTTTCGGTGATATTGTTCCGAATACGTACTGTGGACGTGGTATCGCTGTCAGTACAGGAATAATGGTGAGTTTTTAAACAACAACAAAAAAACAAAAAAAAAAAAAACAAAACAAAACAAAATATTTTATATAAAAATTGCACACAACATAACCCAAAAAAAAAAATATATGAGAAAGAACTAATAACTATTAATGTTCAGCCCAAATCACGTGTAAATAATTACATAAACTGCATACGAATGTTATTCCGCCCACCACAACCGCCCTTCGCCGCCACTTTAAAAAAAAATCCAAAAATATACCAACCAATATCCCAAAAAAATATATGCTGAATCCATAATTAAATCGTTATGTTCCTAGCAAACTGTACATATATATATTTTCAAGAAACCTAGTTGACCCGCCGAAGGAAAGAGAGCTCAGGAGAGTCCTGCATGTACTTAGGCGAAGCGATTCTCCCATCAAAAGCCAAAAGAAACTCAAAAGAAAAAAAAGTTAGGAGTTAGTATAGGAACTAGTGCTTATTAGTACACACGCCTCAAAAAAAAAATATATTTTTATACCTCTTTCGCCTTCTATTTACCTAACTATTCTAATCTATCTACTTTTAATTCCACTTTTATCAAGCTCTGCGCTTCTGCGTGGCCTAACTGCTCTTCTCTATAAACTCGATTTCGATTTTGACTTCGATTTCCTTACCTTCAAGTCCTAACTGCTTTTTTATACATATTTTTTAATAGACTTTTTGAGATATTTATCAGTAAAGCTTACGATAAATAAAACTTAAAAAAAAAAACAAACCCTAAAACGTAAACTTAAAATACTCGTATATTTGCGCTCCCAACTACTATGACTATGAATTGTGACTTATGGTTTCAACTTTGTTTCCCATAGCTAATCGTTTCGTACTTATGTGTGTATTATCTTGTATATCTCTGCCAGACACCTCTAACTGTTGTAATACATATATATAGAAATGTGCCCCCTAGTAAAATCCATTAATCCCCCCCAATAATATTATCGAATCTAAACCATCTCTAAATTCTAACAGCAAGTTGTTATCGGAATTCATCCGTTCATCCACACGCATCTACTCTCATTCATTCACTCATTCATCCGTTCATCCATTTGATGTGAAAAATCATCGAGAAGCAAACAAAAATAACAAATGTGATAAAAAAGAAGAAGAAAACAACAAACAGATGAAAAGATGATAAGAAAAGAAGAAACATAACATACACACGTTGTAACACCCATAACAGTATCTCTAATCAATTCTGAGAGCAACAACAAGTTCTGGACTATAACTCGATAAACAAAAAAGACAAAAAAAAAAGAAAAGAAAGAAACTACTCCCATTTTGAATGCATAAATCAAAAGTGAAAATAACCAACTGACATTACAGATGGCTGTCCGGGCGGACACCCAACTCCGTGGATATATCGGAGACACACCCACCCCGAGTGAGCCATCATCAATGGAAGTGTGTGTGTGGTTACAATTAGGAAAATTGCCTTCAACTATTGGCCAATTTCAGCTAAATTGCTCATTTCGAGCACATTTGGCTTGAGCACTTTACTTTCCTTAATTTTAAGGCAATCTTTGGTGTAACTTTAACAACTGTTTGAATTATAAAAGAATTTCCCAAAAGAATTTCCTCAAAAAGAATTTAATTTGTAGATGATTTTTAAAAGGAGATTTTAAGATTTTTTGAAAGAATTTCCCAAAAGAATTTCCTCAATAAAAAAATTATTTTGTAGCTGATTTTCCAAAAAGAAGATTTTAAGATTTTGTTAAAAACTTCAACTGATATTTTTATTCGATTAAGACGCTCGATATTGTATCGAAAATAGTTTTATTTGGGAAGAACCCATTTCGATTATATAAAAAACCATTGTGTAATCGAATTCCTTTGACGATCGATATTTAATCGATTATTTTTTAATTTAAAACAACCGCATATCGATTATTTTTAAAACTTGATTCGATGTTTTTAATTGCTTAATAGATTCTTAAGGCGTAAGACATTTTATCGTAAAAATAAAAAAAGCATAATGATTATTTTTAAGAAAACCTTAATCGATTAGAACGATAGATAATTATCGATATACAAATAATTGGTCTTTAAAAGCAGATTTAAAGCACAAACCGGAGTTGGGTGTCGCCGTCCATATGGCATATGGGTTCGATTAGAAAACTCACCGCCGTTGAGCGATAAATTCGAATCTAGAATCAATGTCTCACCACTATCTACGTCGTCGTTACAGGGTGCCGGCTGCACGGCCCTTCTGGTGGCCGTCGTTTCCCGGAAGCTGGAGCTGACCCGTGCCGAGAAGCATGTGCACAACTTCATGATGGACACGCAGTTGACCAAAAGGGTATATAGATCGTGTTCCAAGACGGCCAGATGGATCGAGTATCGGACGGACGGAACGACCGACAGACGGACGAAGGACGAAGGACTAAGATACTGCCAACTACAACGCACCCCATGTATATCCACATATTGTTATATATTGCATTCTAATTACCTTTGTATACGTTTCTTCTTTGAACCAAAATTTAGCTGAAAAATGCTGCGGCGAATGTCCTTCGTGAAACTTGGCTCATTTACAAACATACAAGACTAGTAAAACGGGTTAATCCCGGCCGTGTAAGAACCCACCAAAGAAAGTTCCTTCTAGCTATATATGCGTGAGTATTTTTAGAGATCTATCAACAACCAATCAACCTAACAATCAATCTGCCAATCAACCAATCAACCTACCAACCAACAAACTTCTACTGCCAACATCAAAGTTTATAAAACAATCAACTGAAATAGTGCCTGAAAAGAATGTCCTAGCAAACCAGGAGTTTTAGCTTGATCGGTTTTTGTGGGGGGACATTCGGAAATCAGCAAATAAGGAACCAGAATTAAAGAACTAGAAATCAGAAATCAGAAACTAGAAATCCACCATCATTGTCCAAATTCCAATTGTTTATGTTCTGTTCTCACTACCCCTCGCTGTAAATGTTTTGAAAACCCGCATTGGTGTCTCGTTCCTGCAGAAAAAAATCACACACATATCTTATATATCTCTGTATGTAATATGTTCTGTGTCGGAACCATCAGCCTTCGAAGTTCGTTTATCCCTGTTATTCCTATATGTTCATGTATAATTAGACTCATTACCAAGCCCATCAATAACAGCAATAATATAATATTCGTAGGCCAACAGTAGGCAAGCTTTTGTTTCGGTTTTGGGAAAGCATCATCAAAAATCCAAAAAGAGAATCTGTATATATAAACCAAGAAGCAAAACTAATCGAAATGTATCAAGTACTAACAAAAAGAGAAAAACTAAAAACTAAAAACCAAAAACTAAACTAAACTGAACTGAACTGAAAAAAAAGAACCACAAATGATTGAACTCGTTTTACTAGCCTGTAAATAGGTTGTAAAGCCCTGTTTTTACGTTATGCAATTAACCGAGATTAGCCACATGACCTAGCATGCTGCGTTAAATATTCTAGAATCTCGTATCTAAAACTATCGCAATATCATCAAGCTTTTGCCTGGCCCAGAGCCGCCAATTAGAAACTAACTATCTATCATCTCATCCCACTAGCCACCGAAGCCTTCAGGTACTTGTGCTCCTTGTCCACACATACCCACTATATATCCTCATAACGAATCCTGTGCCTTGTCGTAGTAACTCCATTTTCATTTAAACGAAATTAAAAAAAGGATCGAGAAGGGGGAAGCACACAGAGTGGCCCAGGGATCAGCCGTATGATATAGTGATACTTTCACGATACGATTTTCTGCAATTTTAACGCCCAAAAAGAAATATGGAAATTTTTTCTAACCTTCTTAACTCTTAATCTATCTATCGTAACTACGGCACAATAAATTCCAACACACAAAACTATAATAATAATAATAATAACAATAATAATAAGCATTAAAAATAACGTTTTCAGTGAATATTATCGAAAAGAAATCAGAAAGTAAACAGTGCGATTTGAAACTTTAAGGGGACTGTGATCGATATATGATTAATGTATCGATTATTACACATTAATCGATATATAAAGCTATATTTTTATTGTAGCACTGAAAATATTCTATTTACAATTTCAATTTATAAATTTACAATATTTTCTACACGGTATTGAGCTTGATATATTTATCGATTCATTCTTAGCTTGATATACATTCATAGCAAACTCTTAAAGTTTCAATATCCGCTGAAACCACATTTGTCCGATTTTTAAATTAAGTCTTAAGTTGGAAAATAAGGAAAGTTCGGCCTGTCGAAATCTTGCAACGATATTCTTTTCCACGTGTGTGTATTATATGTTTTTTTTTTTGGCAATTATTAATATTTAAATAATCTTTTTCATAATATTGATGACTCTTCCAACGCGATGCAGGTTGCGAAAAGTTAAAATGGATCAGCGCAAACTAATGGATAATGCAAACACAATAACTGATATGGCCAAGGTAGCTAACAAAAAAGCCAAAATCGAGAAAAAATAAATGCAGCAGACAGAGCTTCCGTAAATTCAGAGTCTATCGATATCATTTCGATATATTAAATTTAATTATTTAAGGCTTGAAAAAAGTGAATTCAAATACAATTCGCAGATTTTGCCTAAAATTAATTTTAATCTTTTCTAAGCGTAAATTAGGAGTATTAAATATTCCTTAAATTATAAAAAGCGAGTTAATTACTCGTTACTCGTTATTTACTTATTACTTGAAGCTATAACGATTGTTTTTTTTATGGTTTTACGGAGATTAACTAAAAGTATTCAAATTCAATTGGTAGATTTTAAGCGTAAATTAAGAGTATTGAATAAAATAAATAACGAAATAACGAGAGTTAGTTACTCGTTACTTTATGAAATAGAGATGGGAATTGATTCGTTATTTACTTATTATTTTAAGAAATAACGATAGTTTTCAATGGTTTTACGAAAAGCAACTAAAAGTAATGTGAATGAAAACCAGTTTGATTTACGGAAGCTCTACTGTAGAAGCAATTTAGATATTACTTAGATATAGTTGATAGATTAATTCACATAAACCGAGTCCTTGCGCCCCGTTAAACGCATTGTTGGTGACCTCTCTGTGTGTCCGTTACCATTCGCAGACACAAAACACGGTCTACGAGATAATATCGGACATGTCTAGCCGTCAGGATGCCATCGAGGAGCGCTTGACCAACCTGGAGGACAAAATGCAGAGCATACAAGTATGAAAAATAATGCAAATAAATAAGAAAAAAAAAAACAAAGACTACCTGCCAGTTGTGTGTCCTAATGATGATGATGATCCCCCTTCCATACCCCCATCCCCCTCAATCCTCTTTTGCAGGAGCACATGGAGAGCCTTCCGGATTTATTGTCCCGCTGCCTGACCCAGCACCAAGAGCGGATCGAGCAGCGCCGCAACTTTCTGCATCCGGACACAGCGGCGGCGGCGGTGGCCCCCATTGCGGCGCCGAGCCCCCAATCGATGTTCAACGCGGCGCCCATGCTGTTCCCGCACTCTAGGTGAGCTCTCACTCTCTCTCTCTCTCTTTATCTTTTTCTTTCCTTTGTCTCTGTCTCTGTCTCTTTCTATCTCTCTTTGTCTTTCACTCTCTCTCTTTGTACACTCGGAGCAAAAGTCGTTAGAATTTTATAAAGTATTGAAAAATATGAAGAACATTTTTTATAATTTTTAAAAACTCAAGAAGTTCATAAAAAATATTTCCTTTTTATTTGCAAATTATATTATTATCTGTGTAATATCCTTGACGATTTTTGTTCTGAGTGTATCCACTCTCTGTCTCTGTTCCGCCGCTCCATGCCCATTAGCCTCATCTCAATCTAAACACACACTCGCGTCCATCATCATTTCAATTTGTTTTTCGTGTCCGTGAATCGCTTGTCCTTTTTGAGGTCCAGTTCCTGGTCCTTCGTCCTTTTCCTGTTCCCCATTCCTTTGTCTTGTTTAGTTTTGTTAAATCTTTTGTAAATATATATATATAGAGTGTATATGTCTGTGTTCCCTAAATGTCCACTGCACACACACTTGACTCCTTCAAAAATTACAAGTCCCAAAAAAAAAAATGAACACAGAGAATCCTATTCCGTCTTCTATGCAAGATTCAAGTGACTTTTGACTATGATTAAGAACATTTTAAAAAGCTAAACTTATGAACTCTATAAACATGAAAACTTAAAAGGAAATGTGTGCTTACACTAAATATTTAGTCAATCTCTTTCTTGAGTTTATTCTAGGGATGGTAAACAATATTAATATATCGATAATGAATTGATCTTTAAGGCGAATGTCAATATATAAATATAGATTTAAAATTTGCGATAAATCTAAATCGAACTGTGCCAAAAAAGAGCCTTAACTGTTATTTTTGTAAAGAAGTATAGAATAGTCATTTTAATAACAAAATGATCAACTTGTTTCTGTTATTTTGCATCATTATATAATATTGTAATCGAAACAGAACGACGAACGAAATAAAGCAAGTAACATTTTTCGAATACTTTTCTAAAATAAAGATAATAATAAATAAAATTTGCCACTTTTAAATAATTTGATATATCAAACTTAGCGATAATTTCGATATTAAATTGTTCACGATATCGATTTTCTCTCGATATACGTACATCCAGGATATTTTTTCGTGAATATCGATATTTTAACATTATTATATGCCATTTTTGAATACGTTATATTTCGTTATATCAAACTTAACGATATTTTCGATATTTTATTCATCACGATATCGATTTCCTTTCGATATATGTACATCCTGGATATTTGTTTGAGAATATCGATATTTCAACATTAATATTTGCCATTTTTAAATACTTTGATACTTTGATTTATCAATCTTTACTATATTCGCAATACATAAAATGAAGCGTGATATCGATTTCCTTTCGATATATATGTATATGTACATCCCTAGTTTATTCTCTTACTTTGCTCGCCAAGGCTTTTCTACTCTCTCTTCTATTCAACTTTAATCTATTTTTATCTATTCTATATTCATTGTGACATTCTTCATGATTTGCATCCCAATCAAAGCATCGCCATCGAAAAGATAATGAGAACAAAAAAAAAAAGAAACCAAAATTTGATTTGATTTTGATAAGATAAGCGTACAAATGAAAAATAACGACAATTAACATACTGCTTTTTGCATAGAAGTGTTCCCTCATCCAATAACGCCGCTGCTACTTACCATTGGCCAACAAGCCCTATTTTGCCACCTATATCTAGTAGAACACCACATTTAGTGCCTGATACTCACATGCCATCAAATGGATCTGCAGTTAATAGCTACGCATCTTCCAACAAATACGGCAGCTGAATATCAGAAAGAGAGCGCTCCAACTCCGTGATTAACATCGAGATGCTAACAATAAGGCCGGAACGGTCACACTGGCCAGCCACGAGAGCCACATCGTCATCATCGTCATCATCAGTAACCTGTAACTACGCAACTACGTCTACGTCAATGTCTAAGCCCGAATTCGGAATGGCCGAAACAGCGCTGAGGCAACGTTTCCACTCGCCGTCGTTATCGCAATCGCAATCGCAATCGAAATCGCTAACGCTAACGAAATCGCTATCGAAATCACAGATGCAGTTGCAGGAGCAACTGTTGCACGATCGGGAAATAATACCGGTGATACCTGAAGATGCCGAATCGCTGGCGAACACCACCAATACGACGAATAGCAACAGTTCGCCCGATAATAATCAGTTACTAGCTATCGGTAGTGGTGGCAACGAATCGATAAACAATGAACCGAACCCGATGCCGATGCCGATGACGACAACGACGACGACGAAAACTACGATTGCCTCGAATAAGTTTACTAGGAAAAGAGAACGTGTATGCAATAATAGTAGTAATAGTGCTAGTAATAGTAATAATAGCGGTAATGGTAATATTAGTAATTCTACAAGTCGAATTTCGAACTCGGCCTTTTGTAAATAAGCCTCTTTCGAAATGAGAAAAAAAGTCAAATGTTAGCATATAATATATATCCCATACCCCCCTCCCAAAAGGCACACCTCTGTATATATATTTATATATATCTGTGTATATTTATATATACAGATGTGTACAGGTGTTTTTTTTTCCAAGTCTTAGGCTAAACGTATTTGTAATTCTCACCTTGGGCCAAGGCAGCCTGTACTTGCATACTAAAAATATACATTAAATAAATACTTTGTGCGTGTGTCTGTCTGTGTGTGTGTGTACAGAGTGTGAGTGTGTGTTAGGGGAATATATGGTAATATATAAGGTCATCATAGGGCATAGATCGTAAAATGAAAGAACGCTCAGAAAGCTGAAATAATATCTCTCTCCCCCCTTAAAAGGCAAATGTACGATAAAAGCAATCGAAGTAATCCTGGAATCCTCAAAAAGCACAGCTTCTTAGGCCCCTCCCTTCCCTTCTTTGGCACTTCCGGTTCCGGTATTTCCATCTGCAATTCATTCACCAAAACATGGCGCCAAAAATAGTCCGTCTGTTCTTGTTTTTAATCCCAAGGATGCATCTGTCTGTCTCTCTGTCTGCTTAACTGCCTGTTATTGTGTGTGTGTGTGTCACGAGTGTGTGTAAGTAAGACAAAAAATAAAACCTTAACTACAGAGAACCAAAAATCCATAAACATGAGCAAAAAAAGCCACAGAGAAGCGAAAAAATCTTACAACTAAAAACCATAAACCAATAACAATGAAACTCTATCTAGCTGTAAAAATAATGTATCTAGAAAACAGCAAAATCAGAAAAAGAAAAGTAAAAATCGAAAAGAAAACCAAAGGATAAGCTAAAAACAAACCAAAAACTAAACCAAAGACTTGAACAAAGTCTTAAAAACTGTGGAAAAAAAAGAACAAGAGATAACAAAACGGAAGATAATTAAAAAGGAGAGTAAGAAGTAAGGAAGTAAAACTCACAGTTAAAAAGAGAGAGAGAGCAAGTCGCACCTACTTATATATAGTATACATCTATATATCTACTAGCTCTGGCTTTAACTAAACTAACGAAACAAGTTTAAAGGAAACAAGTTTGTTGTTGTCTTCTTTTTCTATACATATATGTATATATATATATTCTAAAATATATATAGTATATTTTTGTTGTTGCTGTTTTTTTTTTGCCCTTCTTTTCTACCAAGAATTATATATATATTATATATAAAACTCAATTAAGAACCTGACTAGCTTTCGTGGTGAGAGTCGATGATAGGGATAACGAAAGTAAAGTAGAGAGAACCGATAAACGATAGGCAAGAACTAACGTTAGCTATAGCAAATCTACTAAAGTGAACAATTTTAATTGAACTTTTGTAACATACTAAAGGTAATTCACATTAGCTGGTAAACGAAAAATAAAAACAAAGAACATAAACAAGCTAAAGGAACGGAACAAACTACAAGCTCCAGATAGTAAATAGATTAGAAACGAAACGAAATGGAACGATATGAAGCGCCAGGAGACGCATGGAAACGAAACGATAACAGAACGAGAAGCGAATTGAATTGAATTGAAATATAAATTATGGACATTGATTGCAAATAAGAGTGTAGAGCAAACCCTAGTGTGTAGTCATACATAATAGCAGAAGTGGCCGAGCTACGTAAAGATTTTCTAAAGATTCTAAAAGGAACATTATATATACTATACATACTTACTATAAAGTATTAAGTGAGAGAGCATCGAAGTTATTTAAAAGCAAAAAACCCAAAAGAGAAAAACGTTTAGGTAAAACGCAACCTTCTAACGCTTTGTTAGGACTCCACGGAGGGCAAAAGATCAAGAGATATACAACTGAATTCCCCGTATCGTGCTCCCAAAATCCCATTCCCAAAGTTCCCTCCTCAGTAGGACCAAAAAAAGAAGAAAGAAATTTAACAAAAAAAAGCAACAAAAACAACAAAACGATTATATAGAACTCTATAATTAATAATCTTTGGTAGGACTCTGCAGACTCTGCAATTATACAGAACCAGGGCCAGAAAAAAGGATCAAAATCTATGTAATCTATAGATTATATATAGCCGTAGGATGCAGTCCACATAAGCCAACAACAACAACAACAACAACAAATATTGTATTCAAGTTTTGCAAATGATTTCCCACTTCCCGAATCATAATCCAAAAATTTCTTAAAGCTCAAAATTTAATCCTGCAAAAGATAACCCCCAACTGTCTGATAGGTCTTAACCCATATACAAGAGAATACCAGACGTGGACAAAGCAGAATTAGAAGAGCAAACAAAGCAAAAGCAAACGAGTTAAAAATGAAAACCAAGAAAAAAACCAACTAAATCGAAACCCTTAAAAAAATGTGTGTATACCTATTTATAATATTGAATATTTAAATTGAAATGAACGTTCAAGACTGCTGTCAAAATAGCTTTATCACAATAAATAACAAAAGATCTACACAAAAGACACACCAAACAGAACAGAACAGAACAAAACAGAACAGAATATAACAGATTATAACAGAGTATAACAGAATATAACAGAACAAAACATAAAATACAGAAGAAAACATGAAAACCTAAACATAACAGAAAAAGCGAAACAGATCTGAACGATTAACCGGATATCCGGTTATCGGGCAAGTTATCGGCACACAACCACACACACACACACACACACCACAATATGATGGAATGCGCCCAGCTTTAACGTTATGTCTTAATGCATATTTGGGTTTCAACTCTACAAAACACACCCTTTAATACCTAAAAACAAAAAACGAGAATACCAACAGAACGATAACGAGATCGATTGAAAATTCGGAAAATTGTCTATCGGAAATAATTGGTACATCGAATCGGTATCGAATTCCCGTTTTAACTGGTTTCCTTAACAAAAAACATTTAAACACGAAACGAAGCATAACTTTGATATGAGGGACCGAATTTCCAAAGACAGGTCTTTATTATACAAAATACTGAAAAGTAAAGCAAGAATGAGAGAATTCCTAAAATAAAGAAAACAAATTACAATTAATGAAAGAAATTTAACCCCAAAGAAAAACAGAAACAATTTATAATACCGACGATTTTTAGCCGCCTTTGAGCTGGGAAACCAAAGAAAGTAAAAACACAGATACAGATACAAGAACAGATACAGTTACAGTTACAGTTACAGCTACAGATACAGATAACAGTTACAGCTACAGATACAGATACAGATAACAGTTACAGCTACAGATACAACAGTTGAAGGCTGGTAGCGCACAAAGTCCTTGTTTTAATCTTAGGACCCTTAGTCCTGTCCCATCTAGCACCCAGCACCTCGTTTATAGAATGTGTGGTTTCCCCACTTTGTGTTCTCTGTAAGCCAGAAATCCAAATACAAATTTAAATCCAAATTCAAATCCAAATCCAGATCCAATCTATATACATATATTCTTTTCTCCAGCGAATCGTAGAGCTCAAGGGGTGCTTCGAGAAACCAGAGAGAACAGACAGTAAGGCCAGAGAGAATTGGAGAACCGCGAACCGAGAACCGAGAAAGCCACAGAACTCACTCCGATATAGATCCTTTCCTCTTTCCCCCCTAAAGAATAGATCCCAGAAATAGTGGAAACCAAGAGAAGGGCATGCAGAATATATCTAGAGATGTCTTGAGATATACCCACACACCACAAGTATATATATACAAACATGTACAGACGGTCTATAAGGTCTATATACCAAAACCAAAAACCTAAAAACCAACCCCACACTAATAAGATCGTATTTGACTTTATATGTATTATAGTAACGTATTCAGTAGCTAAATCGAGAGCCGAAGCAAAGACCAATTTATTAACAAAAAGTAAAGAAAAAAACTAATAAGAGAAACCAATTATTATGTTAAACTAAACATTAAATTCGTAAGAGGAGGAGCGCAAGCAAGGAGAGAAACAATTTTTTATAGAGAAAAAAAAAAGAAAGAAGAGTAAAAAAACTAGAAAAGAACTTAGAGAAGCGAAACTAAACTAGAATGCATTGCATGAGTTAAACAAAAGAGAAGAAAAACTAAAAAACCAACCCAAACTTAAAGCCTAAAACTAAAGCTAAACGGATGTCAACTTAAATTTAAATTTAAATTAAAAAGCTAAACAGAAGTAAATTAAACTAAAGCGAGGATCTAATTTCTTAAAGAAATCAAGTAACAAAAAAGTCATAAAAAGAAAAGTTTAAACAAGAACAAACACAAATTCAGTGGCTAATGAAATAGTTTATTTTGAATTAAACTGTATTGTATATTTAAATTTAAAAATGGGAGAGCCCCATAACAAAACAAAAATTATATTGTTATATCTTATCGAGAGGAACCGTGTTTTTTGCAAAAGCTTTAATATTTAGGGTGCCTACATTTGCTAAATTAGTATATTACGATTTAAAATAAAAAATACAAAACAAAACAAAACACACACAAAAACCAAAAGAAAAAACCAAAAACTTGAACAAATACAAAAGCCGAACAACTGCATACACGAAATAGAAAAAAGGATTTAGAAAACCAAACGAAGGGAAAAGCCAGGGAAAATCGAAGAGGAAAAACGTTCCTTGAACCCGAAAATCGTTTGGAAAACAAGCCAGAAAATAATCCTTAAGAAACTCTATTCGCAATGATTTCAAAACAAAAATTTAAATAGAAAACAAAAAAACCAAAAAACCGAAAAACAGCTAAAGCAAATATTGTATTTGTATTTGAGATATGAATTTTAAGAATGTTTATTAGACTTACGATTTGTTATTTTGTATACATATATATATATAAATATATATATATATACTATATATTATATGTATTATGTATGGACGACGATTGTAATTGTTTTTTTTTTTTTGCTCATTAAGCATTTACCTCATAAGGATTCCCCCTATTTATAGCAAATTTACCATAAACTTACATAAAATCAATTGCTGTACTGTTATAATGTACAACCGAAGGGTAGAACAGACGGAGGATAGCGGATAGAGGATAGTGGATAGAGGATAGAAGAGAAGAACTCATAAAACTGTAAATTATTAATTAACGAAAACGGAAAAAACAAAAACAAAAGAGAATAATTGAAATTTTAACAATAATAAAGGGCTTTGTATGAAAGAAAAACAAACACAAAAACTGAATAAAAATAAAATAAAAGTAAAAAAATTAAATGATTGATAAATATGTATTTAATGGATAAAACTAAAAGGTAAGGAGTGGCTCTTTGCCCCTCAATATGACTCGTTTTCTTTTTCAGCTCTCTTTCACGCTTTAAAAAAGATACTTTACAGATCTCTCATAACAAGAAATCTCTCTTTTCCAACCTGTCTCTCTCTCTCTCTTTTTAGCATCTCCTTGTCTCTCACTCTCTCTCTTTTTCCCACTCTCCTGCTTTAAACTCTCAAAGCACTCAGTAGCGAACGAGAGAGTTTATTTCAACGGGAGAGAAAAACAAAGCAGAACGAGAGAGACCGCTCCCAACCCATATCAGAGTCCACACAATATCGATAACAATAATTTATTTATTACTCCTCAATATTATCACATTTGAATATATAAACTTTGTACATGGAAAAACAAAAACAAAAAAAAAAAGAGGCATGTATTCGGTCGAAGGATCGCTTCGCTTTTGGTGATGGCTTCATGGAGGCTGACAAATATGGCGCTATGGTAATCATAATCTCTGATATCCCCCCCGATGATGATATTTATCCCCTCGTAGTCCGTAAAAGGATTTAGTTTAGTTATTGCTGCCGCAGAAATTACCAATCTTCTGCCAGAAGTGGCCCAGCTTCGAGGACTCCTTCCGAGCGGCTCTCTGGGCGGCCTTCTGGTTCTTAAATATCTGCCATTCGCGCTTGACATCGGCATTAGCCGGTCCCCATCGATCGTTGGGCTTCAGAGAGGCCTTGAAGGACTAAAAAATAAGTTTATAATTAAGGAGAGTATTTTTTTATTTAAGGAAATGTTGATATTACCTGCCAGATACTGCCCTCTCTGTGCCGGGAGATGTACCAAATGCCCCACAGCGGGAACTGGGCAGCTCCAATGCCAAACAGCAGCCAGCCAGCCACTGCAAATATTTTATAACATTATTTTATATTCAACTTAATGATAATGATATATATTCGCACCATTTCCGGCCTCTGGGAAATATTGCTCGCTGTATTTAATCGGCTCAATGGTGGCCATTGAGTATATAAAAATGATGATCATCATTACAGGCGTGAAGAAGGACCAGCACATCCGCCAGTACAAGGACACGCGGCGATTGCACATGAACTCGATATCGTCACAGAAATTCTGCAGGCCTGCAAGCATATATTTTATGGTTTTTATAAATATATATTCAGGTAAGGTGTATAGAGTACGCACCGTAAACCCACATAATGCCAGCCAGCTCAAAAATTGCTAAAATAAATACTACATAGGTACCGCCATAGAAATCCACCAGAGTGAGGATCCACTGACCGCCCTGGAAGTAAATAAGTAAATAATTAACAATTGATAAACAATTATTAATGAATTAAAAAAAAGGTAAGTGAGCAAGTGATCGTGTTTATCAACAGTTCATTCACAGAAATGAACAAGTTCATTTGCTAAAATGAATATGTTCAAGTGGAGTTCATTAACGTAAGTGAACATTTACAGTTCGGTCCCTTCAATAAACATGTTCATTTTCCTGTTCTCTCATAGAAATGAATATGTTCATTTCAAGTGAACATGTTCACTTTCATATTCTCTCATAGAAATGAATATGTTCATTTTCAAGTAAACAGATTTCTTCATCTTTCATTCATTCATTCTATAATTCCCTTCAGATCCCTGGATCCTTACCGGCGTCACATAGACCAGTCCCATGAGGAATCCACAAATAGATGTTGTCAGCGCCACCTTCCAGTATTTCCAGCCCTTGAACTGATCACAAATGATCGTGACAATGGTGCTCTGCAAGGCCACTATCGATCCGATGCCCAAAACGAAGAGCATGAAGAAGAACAGAACGGAAAAGAGCTGCGGCACCGCCTGGAACTTGGAGATGGCATCCGGATACGAGATGAAGGCCAATCCAGTGCCACTTCGCACCACATCCTGGATATTATCGATCTGCAGATTGTGCGCCAAGTTGCCCAGAATGGCGAATATCGTAATGCCGCCCAGCAGGCTCGTCAGCGTGTCCAATGTCGTAACGATCATTGCATCGCGATAGATGCCATGATCGAAGCGATTGTACGAGGCGAACATGATGATGGGCCCGGAGCCAACGGCCAGCGAGAAGAAGCACTGGACCACCGCGTTCTTCCAAACGGTCGGGTTCAACAGCTCGCCCCACTGTGGTTCCAAAAAGAAGATGATGCCATCCTTGGCCCCCTCCAGCGTGACGGCACGGATGAGCAGGACGAAGAGGACGACGTAGGGGAACAAAGCCAGGAAGTAAGCTGCCTTGCCGGAGCTCTTAACGCCGCGCATGATCACCAGAAAGATGACCACCCAGGCGACGAGCAGTGCCAGGGTCAGCTTCCAGTCTGGGTTTCCAATGCCGTCCGATATGTTCAGTTTCTCCTTGATCACCACGTCGCTAAACAAATGAAATATAGATAAGGGATTAAGAAATTAATAATTAAGAAGAAGTAAAGACTTTCTGGATGAACTTGTTCATTTTACTTGCTGAAATGAACTTGTTCAATTAACTTGCTGAAATGAACTTGTTCATTTTACTTGCTGAAATGAACTTATTCATTTAACTTGTAAATAATAATTAAGACAAAGAAGGCACTGTAATGAACATGTTCATTTTAGTTGCTGAAATGAACTTGTTCATCCAAAGTAAACCCCTCTTTAACCAGATACTGATTGCAAACCTTATAATAATATGAACTGACTTCTCAACCATCTTTTTTTCTTAGATAAATAAGTAATACTTTTCGAAATGAACATGTTCACTATTTCTATTATTGACCAATCTGAGTGACTTTCGCGTATATATTTGAGCAAGTTAAACAGTCGTAATATCAGTTTGCTGTTTATCAGCAACATGACTGAATTCCCTCGAGTTTATTTATTGCATTTAGCACTTAAATGGCAAAGCGGAAAGACAGCGACAACTATTTATTATTTTGCATCATGAGAGCAATTAGATCGGATCTGTGATGATGTGTTATATAGCATCAGATATATATTAAAGACTCACAGAAAGTAGATTTCCGAACTGCTCTGCAGCTTGACTGCGGTTTCATTGCTGGCCAATGTGGCATTGGTTGTGGAAACGCCAGTGGCGAGCAGGTTCTCCACATACTCCGCCGGCCGGGAGTCCACACAGTTGGTCCAACCCTCCCGGCAGTAGGACCATGGGAGCTCCGATTGGAAGGACACGAACAGGTAGTAAAGGGTCAGGGCCAGCAGCGAGGAGTAGTACGAGATGATGCAGATGGTGCCGAAGGCCTGGCCATAGCCCACGCCCACAAAGCCCGGCACCACGGACCAGATCTTCACGGTGCCCTGGCTGGTGAACTGGCCAATGATCATCTCCAGATAATACATGGGCTTTCCTATAAATTATCTTAAATTAATTTAATTAAATTATTACAAAACCTAATACTTACCGATCAGAAACAGGACTATGATGTAGGGTATCAGGAAGGCGCCGCCTCCATTCTCGTAGGCGGTGAAGGGAAACCGCCAGACATTGCCCAGGCCCACGGATACGGATATGCAGGACATGAGGAATTCCAGGCCATTGCCCCAATTCGAACGCTCGCCGCCCTTCTGCTTCTCCTCATCTTTCTTCTACAAAAGGGAAGAAATAATAAAGAATTGCTTCAGAATTTGCTCGGCAAATATGTGCGAATGCGAATACGAATACGAAATTTATGACATCTCAAAAGCAGACACATGACTAAATATTTGGGCATTCCATTCCATCATCACGAGCCAAGAGTCCATGGACAATGGTTCTTGGTTTCATGGGCAAACACCATGCTATACATCCAAGCGGAACCAATGCCAGATAACCCCCGTCGCGGACTGATAATGCCTTGTGGCATATATCTTTATCTTAGTATGTCTTAGATTTTATTATGTTGATTAGATTAGAATCCCTTTGAAGTGGCCTATGCGAGTCTCTGATCTTTAACAGCAGGAAATTTGATATGATCATATGGATATCGATCAACATTTTTAATATATCAAAACATATATGGTATTTAGATAGTAAGATTTAATTAAGATAGATTTGAATATTTTGAGTAATACAAGCTACAAATTTTCATAGATAACTCGCTCACTTTATCGATTAATTGTTATAAAAATATCAAAAATCATGTTGAATATATTAGTCATAATAATGCTCTCATATTATCACTATAATATTTATCAAGAAGTTATATTAAATGTTTGGGTCTAATCAAAGAGAGGAATTAATAGTTCTTATACAAAAATCGATTAATTCGTCGATTAATTGTAACCAAAATATCGAGAACCATTTTGAATTAATATTATTAATATTAATGATTTTATAATATCATTATAATAGTCATAAAGATTTTAGATTAAATGTTTGAGTTTAATCAAATTCATATATTTGTAAGAATTATCGATAAAGTTATCGATCCACCAAAGCTTAAAAAATCATATTGATTATATAGTATTGCCATAATAATGATTTAATAATCTCTATAATATCTTTGACGATTTTATATTAGGTTTTTAACTTAAAATATATCAAATAATTTATCGCGCCTACAGATAAATCGAATTAATTATCGATTACTGTAAAGCTGCCCTTTTTAAAATTAAACTATTTTCAAATATTTAGTATTAATATTATTAAAAATATATATTTATTAATTTAATTCAATTTAATTTACATTTCAGTTTCCCGATTTAAAAATAAATATATTTATTAATTAATTGAACTTATTTTATAATTCAGTTCCCCGATTTAAATATAATATTAATTCCCTGAATATACTTCTGAATGAATCAGGCAAGTATATTGAATCACGTAGGCACTCGCCTAATGCATTTTTGAATAAAGTGAATAATAGTGATTAAGCCCTAAGTATTAGGCAGTTAATTCTATTATTAACCATTACGCATTAAGTGTAAATGCAAAAACTACGTTTCACCTAATGCTCGACATGGAAAAATCACTTTAAAAACTTTGAATAAAATTCAGTCAATGATTCCAGCTGGTTGTTAGCTCTTATCATGAAATATTTACAATGTTCGCACGTTAATTAGACAATTAAATTCCGACTAATTACTAACTAATTGAATATTTAAATGCACAAATGTACAAATACGAAAAGGTTCCAAGTTCCCATTAATTGACAACAAAAACACCTGTCGCTTCGAAAAAAAAAACTTTAATAATATTTCACATTTTAACCGCAAAGCAAACTGTTGTTATTCTTTATTTTTTTTTATGCCACAAGCAATAAAATATCTAATTAATGCGAGGTTGTAAATATTTATAATGTATAAAAACAAATAATTAAAAATTTCTTTTACTCAACTTTAAACTGAATTTCTTTTCCTGCTAAATTCTTGCTAATATTAATTGGAATATATATTGTTGTTTATAATTTTTTATGAATGTTACTACACTGTTATTGGCTTAAATCTATTTTAATCGCTTTATTTGCTTAGCCAGCGAGCAGCTGGGAAGTTGCTTTTATCGAAGCAAAAAGCAAAAGCACGAAGCACGAGCAGAAGACCTCTGTTACACTTACGATTCGTGGCATTTTTTTTTTTTTGGGGGGGGAGGAGGGGGTGAGGAAAGCTGTTTAAATAAAACAATAACTCAGCTGGTGGGAGCAATGGTAATTGCCAAGCCAAATGAAAACGAAACTGCAGCTACATATCTCTATCTTAGAGTGTAACTGTGTATCTGTATCTCTAGCTGTATCTGTATCTATTTGCTTATTCGTTTGTCAATGACAATATATATCTGTATATATACAACTTTCGGTTACTCCAACTTGTAGTGGCCCTACAAATGGGATTTTTCGTATTCAATTGAATACTCTTTTAGCTGGGAATCACCTTTGCTGCGCTTTCAATTAAATGTAATTTATGCTAACCGCTATTTAAGACAGCTTTGTAGGCTGGGAACCTCGCGGGGAAACCCATTATTATTTAAATAGAAGCGTTCTGTTAATAGTTGGTTGTAAATAAATGCAATCAAGTGAAGAGGAGGCTAGGGAAATGCCTCAATTACATGGGATTTGAATTAGGAATTACTATTCCTAAAAGAGTTAAATAATTCCCTTTTAAAAATAAACCCCATCCAATAACTGTTCTCCTTTATCTTCACCGCATTATCTATTGCACTTTCTGGGAAATTTTGTAACCGAGATGAAGGAGAGAACTTGTCAGTCCATAAAAGGCCAAGTCACAGTCCCTCAATTTGTCTCATTTTATGGCTGTTGGCACTTGAAACTGGTTTCTATTTCCAGCTCTTCGATACTATACTATATAGACGACAATATATACGACGGCTATACAGAGTGTGGGGTTTATAGTTATAGTTTCGGGACGCAGGCTAACCAGATAACTAACGGTTTTACGGGCATTATGGTACGTACGTCATTTCGTAGAACAAGTACTAAGATATTTATGTGGAGCTGGTGAGATCGTAAAGCGAATAAGAGATATGCATATAATATTCCCCTGACTCTAGGTCTTTATATATATTTTTTTTGTATATTTTTTGTGGCGGTTCGTAAATCGCATTTCGTTTGTCGGTCGATTAGCCTGCAATTAAAGCCCAAACAGCCCTAATGATCATAACCATGATCATAAAGTCATTAAATTAAAAACAAAAAGTGAAAAATGTGAAAAGAGAGAGAGAAAATGTGTTCAGTACTAAGGAAAATAATGACTAAGCCGGGTTTTATTAGTTTTTTTTCAGTTTATTTAGGGTTTTTTTGTTGGCAACTCTGCGTATACTTGATGCGTATACTTGATATAGAGACTCTTTCACACGCCTGAGACTAATTGCCTTGCCACTTGAGTTCTGAGTTCTCAAGTGGCCACTAATCTAAGTCATTAAGGCGAATTAACAGTTAACTGATTTGTTTTGTATTTTAACTTGTTTTCTTTATTACCTATTTTTTTTTAAGGGGAAAGGGAAAACTTACCTCCGCTGTTGTGGTTCCATTGCTCGCCGCCTTCATCTCCATCTTGACGCGACTTGAACTTGAGTATTACTGTTATTAGTACTTTAATTATTGTTAATTTGTATTAATTTTGTATTAAGTTTGTGTGCACTTGGTGGGTAATTAGCTCATTGCATTGGCCGGCTCTCGGCTATGGTTATGCTTGGCTTAATAACCAATTAACGTTTCGGTCACCGGTGTGAGGATTCTGGAACTGCGGAGGCGCTTGTGGTGCCGTGAATGCCGCGGCTGGAACTGAGAATGATCGGCGCGCTGGGCGCTTTAAGAACCGCCAAAGTACGGCTACGAGCGGCAGGTAATAAGCGTGAAATTATTCACACACAGGTACACACGCACACACACTAGCAGACGTACAGGTACAGCAGGGGTACACCTGCATACAGGTACATGGCTGGGAAAAACTTTGGTGGCGTGCTCTTTAGGCGATAGCGCAGATCGTGGTAGATCGCCGGGCGAGCACTACTACTGCTTGGACATCCAATGGGAATGTACCTAAGTGGGTTAAATGGGTACATCCGATGGGAATGTACCTAAGTGGGTTGAATGGGTACATGGTACATAAGCAGAGTGTCCTCATTTCAATCTGAGTCATTTTCTAATTATAATTTGAGCTATTAGTAAGATAAAGTTAATTGAAATAAAGTATAATAAAGATTGTACCTAGACGGTGTAAATGGGTACATGGTACATAAGACAGGTGTTCTCATTCAAATTTACTCATTATTATTATATTTTGTCCGATTTTTGTATTATTATTATTATTAAAAAATAATTAAAATAAAGTATAATAAAGAATGTACCTTAATGGGTTAAATGGGTACATGGTGCATAAGCAGAGTGTCCTCATTCCAATTTTAGTTATTATAATTATATGTTGAGCTATTTTTATCCCAAAGATTAAGTTAATTGAAATAAATGATAAAAATGAATGTACGTAGAGCGATTAAATGGGTACACGGTACATAAGTCGAGTTTCCTCATTCCAATTGAAAAAAAATATAATAAAGAATGTACCTTAATGGGTTAAATGGGTACATGGTACATAAGCAGAGTGTCCTCATTCCAATTTGAGTAGTTTTCTAATTATAATTTGAGCTATTATTATTCGTAAGATAAAGTTAATCGAAATAAAGTATAATAAAGAATGTACCTATAAGGAGTAAATGGGTACATGGTACACAAGCAAAGTGTCCTCATTTAAATTGATCAATTTTCTGAATATATTTTAAGCTATTATTATTCGTAAGATAAATTTAATTAAAATAAAGTAAGTCGGCTAAGAAATAAGTAGGAGTTTAAGTCAGGTTTACATTAAGTTTCCATTTATTAAAGTGTACCAAAGGTACAATTCGTTATGCAAAGTCAAGATACTTTAGTTTGCCAAATGAATTTAAGGAAACAATAAGTTTTTATACCCTAGCATAAAAATCAATCATAACTCAGCAAAAAGTCCATTAAATTTAATTCATAAAGCTTTTCTATGTTAGTTTATTTTGGTAAACAAATCTGCATTATAAATTTAAGATTTTAAAAATTAAAATTTTTTTGGGGAATTTTTGCGAATTTTGACGATGTAACCCCTTATCAAATTTCGAAAAAATTTCGTAAATTTCAAACATGGCTAGATCGCCTCGGCTTTTGATGCTGATTAAGAATATATATGATTCATAGGGTCGAAAATGACTCCTTCACTTCGTTTGAGGCTCATAAAGGCATTTTTTGGCAAAGAAATGTTTCTAAGAAGAACTTAGATAAGCAAATTTTATAATTTTTAAATCGATATTTATCTTTTTCAAAACAAATACATTTTTAGTAAGAAAAGCTCAAAGTAAAACAATAAATACAACCAAGTTTAACAAAATACTTAAATAAATAAATATAAATATAAAAACTAAACACAAACAGCAAGGGCTTGGTTTTCCGGCTGAAAAGGAATCTAGATTCGAGAATATTAACGGAAACTGAAACCCTATCCTCTCCCTCTCAGATATCTGATAACACAGCAGATGCTCAGATATAGAAATATATACTTTTATTGAACCTCCACATGCAGATAAGAACCTCGGCAAGATACCCCGTTTCCACTGTCCGGCGCTTAGTGGGAAAGCACCCTTTTTTGGCCAAGATAAAAAAACAAAAGCCCGGCAGGCTCCTGCGCCACAAATGCTGGTCAGCAGGCAGTGGGCAGTAAATACCTGCCGATAGACGGACCCGCAGACGCAGACACCGTAAAAGAAAGGAAAAGCACTTTAAAATTAACGAACTTATCCGGATGACTGGCCAGTTTCGATATAGATTAGCGCGGAGTGACCAACCGAAAAAAAAGAGTGAGAAATAAACACAGTCTGAGAACTGCAGACATGGCCCATTAGGAGCAACGATAAGTAAAGATTCGGGAGAACCGTGATCGATTGTGGTCAATGAATGTTTTACGGGTTTTACGGCTATTCGCCACAAGAATGTCCGGTCCTGACCGGTTCACCCCTCAAACGAAATCGAATCTCGTGGACTCTGACGCAGGGTTCTCCTACGCGCCTTGCCCGATATCGTAATCGTAATCGTAATCGTGTCCATAATCGGCGATTTATATCTTATAAGTCATATATCGCGTAGCGCCAGACGGACCCGGTTCATAAGGTTCCCTTTGAATCATGCGGATCCAATCGATAAAATCTATATGTGTGCTCCCATTATTGGGGGATCACAAACCGTATCGTAGTAGGACGATGACTTCAGCTTCCTTATCGAGCCCCATAACGTCGTCAACCCGCAACCCCTTCGAGTTTTTTGGATAAGGACACCGCTCGCTTAAAGTACGCAAGTACTAAAATTAAATGGTTGCTGTAAACAACTATAATTCTGGTTATTCCCATCAACCATTGAGGAAGTTTACATTGTTAATTCATTAATTATTTATTATTAATTAACCAAAAAGATGGAAAAGGAAAAGAAACAGCCGCTCAGTTTGGGTTTTTTTCGTAGGAAAATGCGGGATCATCATTTTTATTTCAGCAGCTTTTTTCTGTTTTATGGCATTAAGAAATCTGGATAATGCCTTTAAAGAGAATAAATATAATTATTATAGTGTATTTTTGGCACATTGTGTTGTTGGTTTTAATTTTCCAAAAACATGCAATTTTTATTTGTTCCAATCATTGGGCCTCTATTTCCATTTTTTTAGTAGCATACTTTTATGATGCGCAAAATAATGAGATTCTAACATACTTTTAAGCTGCAGTTTGACGATGCGCTGAATAATAAATAAATAAATTCTTCCTGCAACTGTCTTGATTAAATTAAATAAATAAAGTTGTAACAACAACATATAAGAAACAAATATTTTAATTCAAACTAAACAAGAATAAAAGCCAACTTCGGGAAGCCAAAGTATATAAAATCTTTGCATGAAAATCGATTATAACTCAGCCAAAAATGCACTAATTTCTAAATTTTAAATTTAAAAAATTTTAATTTTTTGTGCATTTTTGAAAATTTTGATGAACTGCCATATTTGAATTCAAATTTAAAAAGACGTTATGTTTCCGCCGTTATGATCTATTAAATCTAACTAAAATGTGGTTGGAGTCTGCGCTTACTTTCAAGCCAAGATCTTAACCAGGTTCGAAACTCGGAATTAACTGATGCGGCCAATGTTTTTATAACAGTTTATAACAGATCTCCGTCGCTGTCTGCTGGTTTCTGTTCGCCTGTTACCCAAAATCGGAAAACGGGCAATTTCGTTGAAGATTTCCAGGAAATTGGATGGGAAAAGTATTGTTGTTGTAGCATGAGTTCGTAAAAATTGTTGTTGTTGTAAAATTGTGGTTGTTGTAGGCAAGAAAAAGGTATAAATTTGCATAGGTTCATAACATAAATTATAACAGTTTATACCAGTTTCTGTCGTCTATCTGCTGGCTTCTGTTCGCCTGTTGCACAAAATGATGAAATGCAGAAAAATGGTACAAAATGACAACAACAACAATACTTTTCCCATCCAATTACCCAAAAATCTGCAACGAAATTGCCCGTTTCTTGATTTTGGGTAACAGGCGAACAGCAACTAGGAGATAGACGACCGGAACTGGTATAAACTGTTATAAAATTATTGGCCACCTTCTTTTGAGCTAAGTTTCAAACCTGGTCAAGATCTTGACTTAAAAGTAAGCGCAGACTCCAACCAAATTTTAATTAAATTTCTAGACCTTATGTGGCGGTTTCTCAACGTCTTTTTAAATTCAAATTTGAATTTGACGGTTAATTAATGTATTTAAATTTCTTATAAATTAGATTTTTATTAAATTAATGGGAGTTTTTATGTTTTTGGCATACTTTTCCGGTCTGGCACTATTAGAATTATTATTAGATGTTATTTTTATAATGGAATTTTACTGTTTAATGTTGTAAAAAGTTTGTTGTTGTAACCATATTGTTGTAAATAATTTATAACTTGAATTGCCAACAGTTTCGAACCTCAGATGATGTTTACCGAATGATCCTCGAAGTACTTACCTTAATCCATTATCCCGAAGCAACTGAAAGAGAAACCAAGCCCAAAGTCCCCATAATTGAATCCCAAAACACATAGAATTTACTTTTCAATAATGTTTTATTTTTTAATGTATTTGCTTTATACTTAGTTAATAACTAGATTTGTAAATTATTCTCACTTGAATGCGTCTATAAATTAAATCTTATTCGTAACTCTGTCTCGCGGCATTACTAGATAAGAAAAAAAAAGTATATAGAAGTATACCACACACACGAAGGACGACGACTCTCTTTCTGGGGGTCCACTAAGATTATTTCCTACTCTTGAAGTTGCAGTTGCTTTATCTTTATCTTTATCGCTATATGTCAGTTAGTCATTATCAGTTAATCAGTTAATCATTAATCAGTTTATCAACAATTGTACACGGTGACAAGGCTACAATCAAATCGAGAGAATTAAATTAAATTAGATGTAAGTGTGGGGTTGACTTTGACCTAGAATAAGGATAATATTTGTTTACATAATTAACCAATAATAAGTAGGGCGTTCCATAAACTAAATGGTAAATATTTTTATTTGCTTTTTTTTACGCTTTTTTTGTAACTTTTCTCTCAAGAAGACATTAAAAGAATTTGCACTACAGTGTGGAAGGCAGCGGGAGGGGAGACCTCCTGGGGCCCCACCGAAAGGTTTCAATCACTTTTCAAAATTTACCAAATTAAATGTCAAATTACACACGAAGAAAAAAAAACACTTGCTTCAATAATAATTAAAATAAAAATAAAAATAATAATAATGATAATGATAAAGGTAAATAATAACACACGCCAAGTCTTTCAAGCTGACATATATGGTAAAAACTATATAGTTTAGATATCGATATATATATGTGTGTGGATATATACAGATACACTTGCATAATCATCACTTTGACGTCTCTTTATTAACTAAATTATGCTTTATGTTTAAGACCTTGACGACAATGAGAACAATGACGACAACAACGACGACTATTATATCCTTTTCAAGCTACCTTCAATGCAATCAATTCCCTTTCTTTTCAACAAAATAAATATGTTTAACATGATGTGGTAGGTGTGTGTGTGTGTGTGTGCGGGGTTAGTGTGTTATTGATTATATAGAGTGTGCTCTCTTAAGACCCAGAATTGGTAGCTCTGTAAGCGAGTTATTATTGCCTTACATTTAGATAGTTTACTTGATTCCTTGTTTCATTGCTTCATTGATTTAAGTTTAAAGATTTACGATTTAAGGTTTTAAGAGACTTTTTAAAAAGAGTTGTTGGAAAGCAAGGCATTTAGAGGTTTCTTCACTCGTTTCTTTTTTAGTTTTGCTTTTTATGGTTTCTATTTACAGTGGAGCTTCTTCTTGGGGGGTTTGTGAACAGCTTTAAATGGTTTTACTCTCTTGACTAACAATGGCACACACGCATATACAAATTATATATATCAATTTGCTTGTATTTTGTATTTCTTCAGTTGGTTTAGTTCAGGCATTCTGTGGCTTAGTGTGGCGGCTGCTTAGTGCTTGCTTCTTTAGGGTACTCATGTAATGTTTGTTGTTTTTTATTGTTTGGTTTTTTATGTGCTGCCTCCTTACTATTCGGACATATATATTCTTGTACTTGTCACGGTTTGAGTGCTTTCACTAATGAATACGAATTTAAAAACAAAGGGTACTTGCAAGGGGTGTATGTAAGTGATCCGTTATATAGACATTATCCTCATCGGTATACAATACATATGTATATATAAAATGTATCTATAAAAAACCTCCTATAATATATATATTTACAACCGAAATATCTTTAAAATTAAAGCAAACTGCGGCCTTTTTTTAGCTTTCCTTGCTTTCTTTGCCAAAACAGATATTTGCTTATTTTCTTTTCTCTTCTTTTTTTTAGTTTTTTGCTTGATATTTTTGTATGCTTTCTAGTTTAGTTTGTTTTTGTGTGTATTTCGTTTTTCTTTGTTAAATTTATAAAAACTATTTACACTAGAGGTATTTATATGTATGTAAACTATGTACTTATAGACTGAGTATGGTAATATCTTAAGCGGTTCTCAACTTGCAGGCCTCACAGCTGAACTAGATCCGATCCGAACCGATCCCCCAAAACCCAACTCCCACTAGCTCCTAGCTTACCTCCAATTCTGGGCCTCACTACGTTGTGTGTGTGTGTGGTGTGTGTGTTGGGGTTTTAGTCGTTGGCTTGTTAGGTGTGCTGATCTTATACATATATATATGCGTGTGTGTGTTATATGGTGTGTTATGCATGATTATATAGGAGATGGGGCTGCACTCGCTCTCTCTAGGCTCAGTCGCTTTCTACACAACTTAACAAAACAATTTGGTAATTGGAATCCGCTTGCAAGCTATATATATATGAATATATGCTATTTGTTCAAGCTTTCTTATCCTCCAAGTTGCACCGGTTTCTTCTCCATCTTCCTGTTGTTGTTGTTGTTGTTGATGTTGTTGAAGCATTCAGTTGTTGTTGTAATGTAGTTTATTTGTTACTTAGCTCTTGGTTTGTTGTTAGTCACGGATCTCCACCCATTTCGCGAGATTTCTGGCGACCAGTTCCTTATTGATAAAAATTACATTCTGCAACAAACAGGAAAATTGAATTAATAAAAATTTAAATTTTGAAAAGAAAAGGAAGCCAAGTTCAAGTTAGTTTCAACAACAGTGGAAACTAAACTTAAAAGAGCCAAGATTTGTGGCTTAGTTATGACTGATTGCAAATGCAAACTTCATGAACTTGGCTTCCTTTCTGAGGATTTGCTTCTCCACTTGTGCTATCTATATCTATCCTGCTCCATTTCCCGCCCGTAGTTCTATATGCCATCTCCCTCGGATCGATGTGCATACTGCCTTAATATCGAATCGAAAATATTGTAACATTTAACGTTAAAATATTTTTAAAATATGATCTTTCTCTTATTATTATTTTTAGACCGATATATCAAGCAGAATATCGATTAATCCCGATTAAATCTGCAGCAAAATGGAACTACAAATAACACATTTAACGTTAAAATATTTTAAAAATATAATATTTCTCTTATTATTATTTTTAGACCGATATATCAAGCAGAATATCGATAAATCCCACATCAATCTGCAGCAAAATTCAACTACCGATTTGTATATCGACACATTATCGATATACCAATAATTTCAGCTGCCACATACTCACATTTGGGCCTAGGGATGCGAATAAATAAATTTCTGGTATGTTGTGACTATTGTAGCCGGCGACTTGTGCTTGCAAGACAATGCCTTTGGTAAGTTTGCTGAGGATCTCGGCCGCCTCTTGGGACCAGGCCCCATCTGGAAACGAAATGATATATAAAAATATATCAACTTGAAAACATAACTAACTCACCGATGGGCTCAATATTGGACAGGATGCACTCGGTGGCCTGGAAGGGCACACTCATGAAATCGGTGCGTATTTGACGCAACGATGTGAAGCTGACGTTCATGTAGCCACCAAAGTCAAGGAACCTAACCAGACAGCGCTCCTCATCCTCCGGATCGGTGTCGACAATCTGGACACGATACCACACCCCGTTAATAGGGATCACGCAGACGGCGCTGATCTCGAGGCTGGGCAGCTGCGGTGCCTCCATGGTGGAGTAGCTGTCGTACAGCTGCTTCTGCAGCATCGGCAGCGACGGGTGCGAGGGATGCAGCGGATGCTGGACAAACATGTGCGAGCCGGAGAGCACGGCGCTCACCACCACGTCGTTGTTGATGCCCTCGATCAGCTTCAGCTGGAGGTTGTAGAGGCTTTCCGTGGAAAGAGGAACTATGGTCTGCGGCAGGGCAAAGTGGATGCGCTGCATGGTGAAGTTGGGATACCGCTTGGCCGGCAATCGTTGCCGGATCATGGCCAGGGCGGCATCAATCTCGCTCTCCGTGCCCTCGATGGTGCAGATGCGCACCTTGCCCGAGTACGGGTTCTTGCTGAGCGCCACACTGGCCAGAGTCTTGGCCTTGATCTGGTTAATGAACGCCCGCTTCCGGCCGTACAGCTGGCCAATCAGACTGATGGGGAAGAGGAACTCGTAGGTGGTCTTGGCCCGTGTCGCCTCCGAGCGGGGCAGGCTGGAGCCCTTGCCCGAGTCGCCCGACTGGACGCTGCAGATGCTCAGCGAGGGACTGGCCGCGTCCACGTTGCGCTTCTGATTGCCATTGCTGTCCTGCACCTGCACCTGCTCCGTCTGCTCCTTGGCTGCCTCCTCCTTGGGCTCCACCTTGGGCTCGCAGTTGTTGTTCTGCTCGCACTCCTTGGTGTAGTTGGTCTCGAGGAACGAGTTCTCCGGCGATATCTTGGGCGTGCGCGTGGCCTTGATCACCACCGGTTCGACCGTCTTCTGGCTGGTCCGGCGGTTGTAAAACGAGCGCGAGGTGTTCACCGAACCCGGCAAGTCCACCGGCGACGACAGATTCTCAAAGGCCTCGTCTATCGAGCAGAGCTTCTTGTGCTCCGCATCCTGGATCTTTGACTTGAGCATCTCGGAGTCGATCGAGGTCGAGCTGCGCCCGTTGCTCTGGATTTTAATGGGCGCCGACTTGCCATATAGCATCGTGTTGGGACTATCGCGTTCTTCGCTGCCACTACTTCCGTTACCATTTGAATTTGCATTTGCATTTGTATTTCCGTTTCCGTTGGCTATGGTTCCATTGATGTTCATCGATTTGCTGCTGGCCACTGGCTTGCCATTCTGCAGGACACCGTTGGCCTTGCGTAGCTCCGAAGTGCTGGTCGTCGCCGCCGCCGCCGCATCCTTTACGGTCGTCGACGTGTCCTCGTCATCGGGCTTGTCTAAACGATTTTTATTTCTACGCCGAAACCAAAAGACGCCGAGTATAAATGCTACACCGGGCAGTGACAGGTAGAGTAGAGGACGACCGGATACCATTTTCGCTGAATATTGAAGAATCTGCAAGAAGGAAAATGTTTTATTTTAAATATTTAGCTATAAAAAAAACCCTTAGGTTTCCTGTGCATTTCAATGATTACATTTTAGCTGTTCTTAATGATTAAATAGATTTCTTTAATATATGATCATTGAGATTGAGTTTGAAATGGCAATATTTAAAAAGTTCTTATCAGGACAACAATTTACAGTCACTCGACAAAGCGCGACTGCAATTATTTACAATTATTATTAAACAAAAACAAAAAACAAAAAAAAAGCTTGTCATGACAAATGATAAGAGTAATGTTTTTGTTTTTGGTTTATATAATTGAAGTTTAAATAGGAATTTGCGACTAGAAAACAATGCAAATCTGCAATAAATAAAATATAAAGAAAAGGTTTTCAATTGTTTTTATTTTTGGGAATCACGAGACGCACCGCGTGCCAGTGTGCATATTTGTGTGTGTGTGTGTGTGTTTGCTTTTGTCGCTCTTCTTGTATTTTTCCTTTTCAAACTGAACTTTTGCGTATTAATAGTAACAAATAAAAAGAACAAGAAAAAAAAAACAATACGTAAATATAGACAACAAAAATGTCGAGAGCAAATAAGGTGCAAAGCAGAGCGCGGAGGAGCCAAAGCAAAGCGGATGATTTTGAATGCCACGCGGAAGGGAAAAGGCCCAGGGAGAGAAAGAGAGACCAAAGGAGAGAGACGAGTGCGATCGCCAAGAGAGACTGCGCAAGAACAACAACACGCTGGCAAGAAAGCGAAACAGAGCGAGAGAGAGAGAGAGCGAGCATAATACCGCGAGAGTGCAAGAACAAACCGTTACGTTTACGGCAACGGCAAATGTTACGAAATCATTACAAAACAAAACTAAAAGTTATGAAAACACTTAGCACAACAGCCAGCAATTCGTCACCTTTCTGGCCGTCGATCTGATCAATCGGTCTATATATCCGATGTCACTAATTCACTGTTCTGGTTCAAACTGGTTCGTTTCTATTTTTTTTTTTTTTTTATCAATAATTCGTTTAAATATTCGTCGTTTTATGGCATTAGTTCGTTGGGCTTTATATTTTTAGAGTTTTCTATGTCGTGTCCGCTTTTTTGTTTTGTATTTCTCTTATTTTTATATATTTCTTCTTTTTGTTTTTGGGGATTTCGGTTATTGAAATGCCGGCGAATTTGTTCGAGATTTAAGATATCGACTGCTCGATATACGAAGGGAAACTACTTTGCCCGCCATCTAATTGCCATTTCTTCGGGCTTTTCGCAGCCCGCTTCGCTTCTCCTTTCTCCGCTCAACGCTCTCCCTTCTTCTCCTTCTCCTTCTTCTCATTTCGTTCACTCCATCGCTTCGCCCTGCTCCCGCCGCCCCGTGCACAAAAAAGAGAAGCTGTCGACGGATGCGTGGTCGGTCGCAAAAGTTTTTTTTAGCACCTCTACACCCACACACAAGCATTCTTTTTACCGTTAAGTGCGGAACGCAGTGGAAAGATATCCGAACTCATTAGAACAAAAGAAATCTATCCAAATAAAATTGGAACTGCGCTGCACATTTGAATTTTGTCAACATCTCGCGCACAGTGGGAGCAATGGGCATGTAATGTGGCACACCATTTGAACACAGGAAATATTTATAATTTTAAGCAAAATAATATTATTAAATTAAAATTAGAAACAAAATCAAACATTAAAAGTTATCATTTCAACTGACTTTATACTGTTCAAAAAGTTTATATATTATATTTATTTTAAGATCGCATGGTAAACTTATACTCCTTCACATTACGCATTTTGGACGTTAGCAAAATTTTAACATCTGCTTTAACACCTTTGCCCACTGTAGGCGACGGCAAATTCCCCTCCCCCACTCTTTGATTTCGTCACTTTGTTAGCAGCGCAAAGGTCCTCGGCCGCACAGTGGACAACTTGATAAGAGCAATCGCCAATCACGACGAACTGAGAGCGCCAAACAACAAATAGCTAGATTGTGGCCTATAAAGGGCCCCGTGGAAGGGCACTCGGCCAGACGGACGGCTCAGCGGCGGCATTTCCTAATCGTGAAACCGGGTGACGGGAATTTTTTTTATTTTCAACTTCTTCGCTCGGCTGTAAGCTTGTTTACACATGCATATTAATGGATGTCTGCATGTGTGCGTGTGTGCTGGCATGCAAACAAACATGTTTCGGCATGTTTACCGCCGACTTTGAACTTGCATATTGTTGTTGTTGTTGCGCGGACCTTGAGGCCCAAACTCGAATTTTGAATTCCCTTCAAGCTTCCAAAGTTAGAGAGAGAGAACGAGCAAGAGAGCCAAGAGATTACTATTAATACGCACGCACGCACACACACACACACACACACGAGCGCGCATTCAAACACCAATAACCAGGTGCAACAACATCGCCAGCTAGCCGAAAAGTCCACATTGTTATAATCTTGGCAACGTGGTTTCCGATCATATGGTCGCCAAAAATGGGCGGGGATTGTATAATCGGTGGATATAGCATATAGCATATGCACGGATATGCATAGATTTAAGCATATTCAGTGGGAGTGGCATTTGTGACCTGCGTTTTTTCGCTCCCTATTATGCTCTACCTCCTTTTTGATTGATAACACGGCCGAAATTGAACGGTGAAAGCGGCAATAACATTCCGTTTTCCTGTGTGTGTGAGTCACACGCACAACACACACAGCCAGAGGGAGAGGGAGAGAGGCACAGGCCTAGCATGCTTATGCATATTGTGTGTGAACAGTGAGCACTCTTTAAAACTGCAAGAATGGTCTTTTGACAATTCTATAAGATACCAACAGTCACAAAGATGTATAGTCCGCGTAGCAGAATTTATTTGCTTCAATTAACGCAGAATTTTGAGTGCAACAGATAATTAAAATAGAAAAATGCTATAGTTGCCGCTGAGAGCGGCCTCTGTCTTGCTTTAATACATATGTATGCACATATGTGCGAGTGGCACATTGTGTAATCGTTCATTTAAACTCAAAATTTTCCACTTTGCCACCCACTGTCACTTTGCCGGAACAACAACAACAAGAACAACAACAACAACAACGACAGTGGGAAGCGGAGGATGCACTCAAACAAAAAGGAGGAAAAAAATAAAAGAAAGGAGAGAAGGAGGAATGCAAACGCAATGCGGAGTAACGGGAAGCAACAGTGGAGTGAATCCGGAAAATACCCAGCGCAGAACGAACCGACGAACACATGACACCATTTTCCATTCGATTCGATTCGTTCTGTTTTGGCAAGCACACACACGCACACACACACACACATACAGATGAACGCTTTGTGCGCCTTTGTACTAGGTTATGTTCCGCGTGCTCCAATCTCTTACCTCTGGCAACCGCTTGGGTAACTTATTTTGCCGACTGTTTTTGCTTTGCGCCGCACTTGCGTGTTTCAGGGAGTGTTTGCTTGCTGTTTTCACTGGTTTTCCAACGCCCGCAACGGATTAAGGGTCTGCACGAATATTAAACACGTGTCGACGTCCACCTTTTACATATCATAATAACTTGGCCGGCGTATGCAGTGTTGCCATCCCTTCGCGATGCTCGCTATTGGGGCTGCCGCCTGTCAGCAACGTTCCGTTTCGCGGTCTCCAAATCGTTCAGTGGCGCGCGTTACGTATTTCAGGCACACAACGGTTTAAAATTGCACTCGAATTGTTTGTACAAACCCGAAAAACGTGTGTTTAGTTTGGTAATCGAATTGAATGGCAACACATGTCAATGCAGGGTTGCTGTGGTCGGTCTCGATAGGTCCGATAAGTTATCGCTAGCAACCCTGATATGGCAACTGGTGGCGGGGCGTTGCCAGTGTTCTCGTAAAAAGTGTTGGTAAATACGCCGAACTAATCGATAAGTGATCAGGTAATTCTTTTATATTTTGATTGCTGTCTTAACTGAAAAGTTAGTAAACAAATAACGACTGAGCTTAAATTTAAATTCAAAAATTGATTCAAGGCCCTTGCGGTGGGCTGAAAATGATTTGTTTTGTGTTTGACAGGCGCCAGTCTGGCAACGCTGTTAGCGGTATTGTTTATTTTTTCTTTTTTTCTTTTGAGCAATATCTATTTTAATTGATTTAATTCAATTTATCTTTAATAATAAATTATTCTTTGACATATAAATTGCTTTAAGCTGGAATATAAACATTTGAAACTATCGTGATGGCTTGCGATTAATCGATTGGCTGTAAGCAAACGATGCAATCGATAGTTTTTGACAGTTCCAAGCTGCAGCCACATTAATTTGTCTTTCTTTTACTTTTAACGTTTCCGGTGAGTGGCATGTGCTTGGCGAAATCTCCCCAAAAATTCGCTACAAAAATCTAAATTGATAAATTTAATTCGATTTGGATTGTTTAAGTTGCGACGGAGGTGTTTGTGCTTCTTTTGGCCACAATAAAAGTACAAAAGCTAAGCGGAAAGAGTACGAATTGTGCGTGTTTTCATTTTGTGTGTTTTTTTTTCTTCTGTATTTGCAGCAACAATGGCAGTCCGCTACGAGCTGTGCATTGGTCTGAACAAGGGCCACAAGACCACCAAGGTCAAGAATGTGAAGTACACCGGCGACAAGAAGGTGAAGGGTCTGCGCGGATCCCGTTTGAAGAACGTGAGTAGCCTAAAGAGAGACGCCGCTGCCGGCATTTGTTTACATGTCTTAAAATTTCGCATCCCAACGCAGATCCAAACCCGCCACACCAAGTTCATGAGGGATCTGGTGCGCGAGGTGGTGGGCCATGCCCCCTACGAGAAGCGCACCATGGAGTTGCTGAAGGTGTCCAAGGACAAGCGCGCCCTCAAGTTCTTGAAGCGCCGCCTCGGCACACACATCCGTGCCAAGAGGAAGCGCGAGGAGCTGTCCAACATCCTCACCCAGCTGAGGAAGGCCCAGACCCACGCCAAGTAAGCGGGCAGTGTCGCTGCACCGCCAAGGAGGAGGAGGAACTCGCTGTGTTTCTTCCTTCCTTTTTTTTTTGCGGTGTGAAACTGAACGTAGAAACTTATGTCGTCGTTACTTGAGAGCGAGTCTCAGCAATCCACAATTAAAACGTAAAAAAACACATTTAAAAAACCGTACAAAACCACGCTTGTTGTGTTTATATATTTTTTTCAAGTGTCGAGGCGGCTAACCTCACAAAAATGGCCAAAAAACACAAAAACAATGGAAAATTTAGTGAGTGCGGAAATGCACTGGCAGAAACCAGCAAGGACTTTGGATTGAAGTTTTATTTAAAAGGAAGTTGTTAGTTGAGGCAAAGACGGTTAAGCAGATATTGAAGAGTCTTTGGTTGAGGGAGAAAGGCATTTAAATTAGAGAATTATAAAGGATTTCTCTGCTTAAATCCATCGGAAAGTAATCTCTGACGAGTACTAATTTTTGGATACGATGTTGAGCACGATATTTTGTCTAAAAATCGAATCGGATTCTTTTTGTTCACTTAAAGAGCTTCAAAATAAGTTAAAACACGGAAGAAAACTAACTTCGATGACCTCAAATTGGGAATAATGCATAATTATGCCAAAAATGCATTAACTTCAATTCTAAAAGATTTTGTGAGCTCTGTTTTAATGTTAGTTTTCATTATTAAAACTTTTCATTTAGTTAAAACACAAGAATATTGAGTTACAACTCTTCAAAATTGAAATACTTTTTGCATTTTTGACAATTTTAATCATTTACCGAATCGATTTTGGCATGTTCCTTTTTACCTAAAACTAGTGCCTTTTGTTTTCTATATAGTCTGGTTTTTATTCTCTTTAAAATAAAAGTTGAAACGTGCCAGATCGGCTATATCGACTATATCTTAAAGCTGCCATAGAACCGATTGGAATTAGTAGAAAAAACAAGAAAGGAAGCTAACTTCGGCACGCGAAGTTCGTATTGCAGATTCCAATTGTATGAATTATAATTTATCCCAATATAATATAATACGAACTTTCATATTCATACAATTTTTACAGTTGTACATTTTTGTTACATTTTACATGTAAGGTAAAATATTTTTTTTTCACATTTACCGATCATTTGTATGGCAGCTATATGATATAGTCGTCTGATTCTTATGAAATTTACAACAAAATTCTAAAAAAATATGAAATACTAGTATCTAAAAGTAGAAGAAGTTATGTTGAAAACTGAGAAAGTTATAGTTTTTTTCTAAAAATTTTCCAGACCGTTCCTATGGCAGCTATATGATATAGTAGTCCGATTTTTATAAAATTAAATCTAAAAGTCTGAATTAATATATAAAGCTTATAACCGAGAGTTTAACAAGATATGTTAAAAAACAGTAAAGTTATAATATTTTTTCTACAAATTTACGGATCGGTTGTATGGCAGCTATATGATATAGTTGACCGATCCGGTTCGTTCCGACTTATGTACGAGTGAGAGTATATAGAAGACTACCTACAAAGTTTCATTCAAATAGCTTCAAAACTGAGGGACTAGTTTGCGTAGAAACGGACGGACAGACGGGGCTAGATCAACTCTGCTGTTGATGCTGATCAAGAATATATATGATATAAAGATTTGAAAAAGACTCTTTCACGGCGTAGCAAGTTTCTCACTAAAAAAAACCACACTCTCCAAAGATATAAAAATCAAATGATGCTCGTTTCTGGCTTTCGTTTATATTCTTTTATTTTTTAATATTTCTACAAACTAAAGTTGCTACTTTAAATTGTCAATTTTTTGCTTAAAACCTAAATGCCAGAGGAGATATGGGTAAGCCCAGGAGAAGGGCGACATGCAGGGGATATGATTATGGTACAATTTCGCCTTACACTTGTATTAAATAATAGATTCAACTCCTAAAGCCTAAGTAAATCCTGGTGAGCTAAGGCTGCGAATAAAGCCAGTCACGAGATCGATCAGCAGCGTTGCTTGTCCAACAATCACAGCTCCTCGGGCTCCGTGAGGCTGGGCAGGGAGATGATCACCTCGCCCATTAGCTGCGCCTCGTTGGCATCATTCGAGACGATGATCCGCTCGAATTCGCCATTCGTGGGATCCACGATCTCGAAGCAGGAGCCAGTGCCGGGCTTCAAGTCGATCTCCAAGGCGCCATTCATCTGCGGCGCCAGGATCTGCTGGGTGACCTCCAGACTCTCAATGCGCGTCGTCTCCAAGCGATAGAAGCCGTTCTCGTCCACGCGATAGGTGAAGCGCTTGTGTCCCGACGGCAGTCGGAAGAAGTGCTTCTTGATCAGGTGAGCGGACAGACTCTTGCCGCTCTTGAAGAACCGCTCGCAGCAGTGGCAGGCATACAAAATGGGATTGTTGCCATGAACCTCGAGAAAGTGCTGAGGGAAGAGGAAAAAGATTAGCTAATGATTGCAGATCAATAAGAAAACTTCCTGCGCTCACCCTTCGCATCTGCGTGTAGGTGCGCACCGAGTAGTGGCAGTCCGGGTGCTCGCACTGCAGCACCGTCTTCGAGTGCACAATCTGGATGTGCTTGACCAGGTCAGACTCGCGGACGCAGCGCGTGTCGCATTCGCTGCACTTGAGCGGCTTGTCCTTGAGATGGCGGTAGCGTATGTGCGTGGCCAGGGAGCCGGAGGAGCTGCAGGTCATGTCGCACATGCTGCACTTGTAGCAGTTGACATGCCGCACCACATGGCTCTTTAGCAGCTTCTTCGTGGCAAAGAACTTGAAGCACTGAGCGCACTGAAAGTTGTTAGCTAAATCGGATATCGATTTAAAAGATTAGAATGGATTTTCCTAGGCATTATCTTATAGAAACACTCACTATTATTCTCGGGCTGCCGGCGCAGGTGATCGAAGAGCGTGGTCTTGGTGCGGAAGAGCTCGCCGCAGTGGTGGCACGCCACCTGCTTCTTGTTCGAGTGCGTGCTTATGTGCTCGATGAGGCGGTACTTGTTGCCCATCTGCTTGTGGCACTGGCTCCAGTTGCACTGCGTCTTGGGCCGCTCGTCGTCCGGCGTCTTCTGTATGTCGTACTCGAAGAGCGCGTGCTTCACGATGTGATCCTGGAACTCCACAATCGAGACGAACTCCCGCTCGCAGTCCGTCCAGCCGCAGTGGAAGTTGTGCGGCAGATGGGGCAGCTTGTGGCGCGCCGGCGCCGTGCAGGCGGGTATCTCCGGGTGCAGCTCACACTCCAGCTGGCCCTGGAGCAGCAGGTGCAGGTAGTAGCCATGGTAGTACGAGTGCCGCTCGAACTCCACCCGGCAGCTGCAACGGAAATCACAGTCGGTCCAGCTGCAGCAGTGCTCCGACTCCGACTCCGCTTTCACCTCGTTGCGGGCATACTCCTCCAAGTGCTGGCCAATGTGCGTGTTCAGGTTCCACTCTCCCTCGCAGATATCCTGGCAACCGCTCCAGCCGCAGGGCAGCTGCAGCTCCGCGGGCTTTTTCCGCTTCCCATTCGTGGCCAGCGGGGGCGGGGCTCTCAGCATGGTGTGTGTGTCTGTCTGGGCGATGGCGAGTCCTTGGGAATTAGGGTTTAGGCGGAAGTTCGTTCAGTTTTCGTGCGAAAAGCAATGGTTGTTTGGTGGGAGCCCAAACTAGCGATGGCACTTGCCGCGGAGGCTTCGATAGCGCGACTACGCGCAGACGATAGTTGTTGTAACGCATGGCGATAGTTTTAAGAATTTGCAAGTCCTTTTTATAATTTTTTTTTATCTTCTAAGTTAAGTTTTGTTTATGGATATATCCATGAAAGGAACTATTATATATATGCATATGCTTAATATTTATTAAAATAAATCTAATAAAATAATGTTTGTAAGAGGATTACCTGTGTTTTTTCATTAATATTTGTATTAGCTATTTTTATTATAGAAACTAGCAGACCCGACCCGCTTTGCTGGGCCTGAGCTAACGTAGCAGTTTGCCATGTATATTATTTGTAAGAAACAGCAATGAGCCCATTTGTGATAAATTTGGCTTTGGTTTTGATTGTTGAATTTAATTGTTTACCGCAGCAATATTGTTTACTTTATCTGTTACCCCAAACAACGTAATTTGAAAACGTGAATTGAGTATGCGGATTGACTTTAGGAAAAGGCTAGAATCTGGATCCCAACTGGCTCATTTTTAATTTTAAGTGCTTGTATTGTCAACATTTCTTGTCCAAAGGACCAATTTTAATCTTTGGAATGAGCGTAATATTCAACATCTAGCTCATATTCGAATAGTAGTTGATGAAATTGTTTTGATGTAAATGCTCTTTGTTCTAAGTGTTCAAATTGGTCCCTTTTCTTCTTGTTGGCATTACTGACTGTACATAGAACAAATAAATAACTGAACTTACCATAGTGGCATGCTGCAAT